>JANHFT010008522.1:21071-31786 GCA_032467955.1 Pseudoxenodon macrops
GCACATGCACCAAAGACAAATTCCTTGTGTGTCCAATCACACTTGGCCAATAAAGAAGTCTATTCTATTCTATTCTAAAATGGGACAGACCTCACTTAACAACTATCTTGCTTCGCAATGAAGATTTTGGGATCAATTGTGGTCATATCTTGAGGATTACCTGCAATTGTACTGTGGTTTCCTACAGATAAATGGTTCAAAGTCTAACCCACGATCCTGCAAACGGCTTCAATTCCCCCCCTCATAATATTCTACCGTATACACCAAGTAAACCACCGTAAAGTCACTGTGATAAATAGCTCAACCCTGAAAACAAATCTTATCTCTTAATTCTGCCAGTCTGCACATCTCTTATCTCTTCATTCTTGCCAGTCAGAACAACCTATAACATTTAAATCCGGAGACTCAGGCTGAGCAAAGGGTCAGTCCCGACTGCATTTTGGCTTCCTTGATTTGCAGCTCACCTATTGATTGGGTTCACGTATGGAAGCATTTGCCTAAGGGCGATGTGTGATATATATACACACATCCAAACGTACGTGTACGCCTTGGAAGTGGAAATGTTTTTAAAAACAGAATCCAAGAAAACCCAGCTATTTATTTACTGATAGTATATCTCTGCACGGATTTTTTTCTTTCCTCTTTTTTTTTAAATGATAAAATAAAGAGAAAACTTTATTTTAGATAAGATAAATACATCTTTCATTTAAAGATAAATAAAAATAAACTCTAAAAGGAGAAAAGTAGGGTGCTGTATGTAATGTTTGTATGAAAAACAGCAAAATGTTCTCATGCGGATAAACAATTCCAATACGTACGTACTATTTTGGGGATCAAAGCAAACTGGAAGGCTCTATCATTTGTGACGCTGCTTTTATGGTAGGAGACTAAGGCATCTACAAAGCCAACAAAATTTGCCCACCTCTGTTTCCTCTGCTACTAGGAGGATCCCTTTACGCTGCTCCGTTGAATGTCACTTGAATGCCACTCCAGTCTTATGGAAGTAATCAGACAGACAACGTAGTATTAAGCCCTTCACTTTATTCCCCCTACCTTGACTTCCCTTCCTTTCTGTTCATCAGGCAGGGTTGTGATTATGAGCTGCCAATCCTCCAACTGCCACCTATATGACCTTCTTATCACATTAGCATTGAGTGTGGAAGGTTAAAAGGGATGAGCAGGTCACACTTTTCAGTGGTGGCTCACACATTAAGTACCAGCAAGTGCGGGAGAAGACCTAGAAAACCGGCTTTATTAACTTAAAGATACAGATATGACTTTTTTTTTTACTGACACCTGGGCACGATAGGCAGCTCCAATTAAATTGGAATAAATTGTGAAAGAAAAGAAAAAAATCTTGGTACATAGTGCCCTGAATCCAGAAACACCAGAGGAATTCTTCCCTAGCCGAGGCTTTTAACAACTTTTAACAACGTATGATTTTGAGAACACCAGAGGTTGGTTCCTACCGGTTCTATCCGGTTCTATAGGACCAGTAGTAACTTGACGATGATGTCATGGAGCCTGTCCCGTGAGTGTCTCCGTGGGCGCTGCCATCTTGGATTTTGCTTCTGCGCATGCACAGAAGATCGTTTTTTATTGCTGCGGGCGCGCGCATGAGCTTCATGTGTGCATATGCAGGGCGACCCTGAGAGAACCAACAGCAGAAATATCTGGAACCCATCCCTTGGAGAATACCCTTTGGTATATTACATTTTCATCAAGATCCCAAGATTCTAAAGAAAATATAACAGTCTTTTATATCGGGATATGACTGATATGTCTGTGCCCTTAAACAAAATAAAAATAAAAATCCTAGGCCAGAAATTATTAGAAAAAATATGAGCATCCCCAGTGGGCTTTAGTGCAATCTAATTAGGAACCCCAACACTCAATTTTGTCAAAAAAGACTCTGACAACCTAATAACCAGATTGTCACTATATGACACTGAAAAATGATATTGTGTTTTCAAGCAAGGGAGGGACAAAAAAAACATTGTTCTCTGCTAAGCTCCCATAAATCCCATTGGTTTGCAGTAGTATTTAAATCTTCCCCTTTCCAGCTAAACAAGGTTATCTCGGCTTTTTTTCCCTGTGTAACTTTTCTCACAACTCAATAAGAATGAAGAAGCTCCTTGCATCATTTCTGATGGTAAAATCCCAAATATGCCTCCCCATCAACTGCATTTTCTGTTAGAGAAATAAAAATATGAACTTCCCTCTCCTCTGTTGAGGAAACTCTCCTTAAATCTCCACACACACACACCCCATGGGTTCTCATTCAGTCTGAAGGAAACATGATTTGATTTATAGATTTCTCCAACGAATAAAATAATTTTGGTGAAATGCTTATAGGTAAAAAGAGTGTGGTGCTTTTGCAAACGGGTCCAAGGGTTGTGTGTGAATGCCTGTCGTGGAATGTAGTCTGGAGCTCCAAGAATGCAAAGAGGAAGAGGAGCCTGGAATGTCTCTTAGGCAGGAAGAGGGAAAAGACAGACCCTCCCCAGCAGTTCACACAGTATATCTCTAGTTATACAGATAGTTGCTTTAATCTGGCAAGATTCTGTCTGCAGGTCAGGAACAAGAAAGAAATTACACAAAAGTAATTCCACATGTCAGTCTTGGGGCCTGCCACTATATTTCTCAATGCCATCATCTCCTCAGTGGTCTGACGTTCTCCTGGCTTCCAATAAAATTCAGCAAAGACATTATGAGGCATTTCCATTGTGTGTTTTTCAGATTGGGAACTATGAACTGCCAAAGAAAATTCAAGTTATGCTAACCAAACAATGAACAAGTATTTCTTCAAGCAGCTGCTTATGAAATTCATAAGAAATTCTCTATCAAACTAACAAGAAGATTAAAAAAGGAAGGCAAAAACTCTAGAAGAGAAGATGACTGGAGAAATGGAATGATGTCATCCCTCAACAGAATGAATAAAATGGGCTGTCAAGTGTTGTTCCTTATGATTCTTGACGAATGTACAGTATCTTGTCTTTTTATGTACACTGAGAGTATATGCACCAAGACAAATTCGTTGTATGTCCAATCACACTTGGCCAATAAAGAATTCTATTCTATTCTATTCTATTCTATTCTATTCTATTCTAGAAGGTGACCTATTGAAAGCTAAGGAATCCCTATGGAATGGGAAGTTATGAAAATAGCACATTATATTATTTTAATCCTGGTATGCTGAGGCATGAAAAATCTTAGTGGGTTCACACACGGATCTAAGTCATGGAAGAACACACACCTTTGAGTGCTTGCAAAGTTATGGAGAAAGTTGGAAAGCAGAAGAAATCATGAAGTTGATAGGCATTCATCCAACAGCAGGATTACCCTCCACAGTAGTGTTTCATGATTGGCTGGGGAATTCTGAACTGTGAAGCCCTCACATCTTAATGTTGTCAAGGTTGAAAAGCATTGCTCCAGAAAAAGATATGAATTTGAGCTATCCAGATTGCTCTAAAAGGATTCCAATAGATTCTCGGGCATCCTTTCTGGACAGAAGACACTATCCTAACCCAGTTTAAAGTCAGTGCTACAAATATACTCCCAAATGCAAGCAGGACATTTCTTCATCTTCTTTACTCGTTCCCTGTCTTACAGTGAGTGTTTTGACTCAGGTCAAGTGGCAATCCACATCCAATTTAACAGGTAAAAGGCTATGTGCCAGCTGTTGGTGTTGCCAAATCAATAAAACAATCCTTTATTTTTCCTCAAGCATTTCCCTGTCCAGAAGGTTTCCAAGAAAACAAAAGGAGGCTTATTATGCCCAGTTATCTCTCGCTTCTTGACATCTGCATCAACAGAGGGAAAGTATAAAAGAATGAGAATTGCTACTTCAACCATTATGCTACTTTTACATTTTAGAAGACTCTCTCTCTCTCTCTCTCTCTCTCTCTCTCTCTCTCTCTCTCTCTCTCTCTCTCTCTTCCCCCATCCCTCTCCCTCTCCCTCATTTCCCCCTCTCTCCTTATAGAAACATCTTAGGTTAAAAAAATGGAGAACTTAGGTTTCTGGGAAATGTACCTGCAAAAGGGAATGTTATCAGATTTCTGTCTGATTTGGTACAAACAACTAAACTGGACAGGTACAGATTCCAATGGATAGTTAGCACTACAGAAAAAACAACCAGCCTGCCTTCCACTGAGGACCCATACATTGTCTGGGTCAGAAAGAGGGCTGAGAAGATATCTACAGACCCTTCACATCCTGGATATAAACTGTTTTAAGTTTAATTCCTCCCTTGGGGATGGCTCTATAGGGCATTACGTGCCAAAACAACTAGACACCAGGAGAGGTTTTCCCCTTCTGTCATCACTCTTCCGAACCCCTAATCCTCACAGTACTGTCTTATATCTAAGTATATTCACCCATGTTGTATGGCTGTAATATTATTATTATCCTTCTCATCTCCTCTATTACTTTCTATTATTGGTATCATCATTTTGATCATTATTACTCTGTTGCTTTGTATGTACACTGAGAGGTTCTACACAGGAGGCAAATTCCTTCTGTTTTCTAATCACACTTGACCAAATAAAGTATTCTGTCCTATCCTGTCCTGCCCTGTCCTGTCCTGTCCTGTCCTGTCCTGTCCTGTCTGATCCCATCCCATCCTATCCTATCCTATCCTATTTCAGAAAAAGACAGAATATTTTTCTTCACTATCTTGATAACGTGGATATTAAACAAAGTAAAATAAATAAAGTCTTCACATCAGAACTCCTAATTTTCCCCCCATCCGTTTTTCTTTGCCTGATTCTGGCAGGTTTCTAATAGTTTCTACCTCAAGAGTTCCCTACAAAAGGGAAATAGAAACCAATATGGTTTATACCTTGAAAACTGTAATCTTTGCTTTCAAGTAGCATGAAGCATTAATCCTTAACTTTCCCAATGTGAGATTGGCTCTTGGTCATTTTTTAAGTAATTATTTTTAAAAACCAACAGTACTTGTTCCTAATCAATCTGTCGTAGCAATTGTAACGTATCAAAAGACTGGAAGAACACAATTTTCTGACTTTGTATTGCCAGGTTATATGACATGTTATTCTATTGTTATTCTACCCTAGGCAATACTGGTTGAGTTACAAGGTCTTGACTCACAACCATTCATTTAGTCTCTGTTCAAAGTTACAATGGCAGTGAAAAAAGTGACATGACCATTTTTCATACTTATAACCAGAGGTGGGATTCAGCCGGTTCGGACAGGTTCAGGCAAACCAGTTGTTAAAATTCTGCCCAGTTCAGGGAACTGACTAATCCCACCATAGACTGGCCCCACTTCTGCCCATTTTTCAGGCCGTTTTTGGCTGTTCTGGGGGGGCTTTTTCCAGGCATTTTCTGGGCTGTTTTTCAGGCTGTTTTTAAAGACATTTGTGGGCTGTTTTTCAGGCCATTTTTGGGCTGTTTTGTGGCCCATTTTGGATGTTCAGTAGTAGTAAATAATTAGAGAGGGCAATTGTATCTTGTTGAGGCCTTTGAGGTGAGTGGCCAGGAGACGGGGCTGGATGTGATGAGGGATGTTGAGTTGGTCACGCCCACCCAGTCACATGACCACCCAGCCAAGCCTACCCAGCCAGTCATTAGGGCAGAGAACCGGTTGTTAAATTATTTCGTAATTTAGGCCGTAAAACATGGCAAAGCTCCCTTAATAACTGTCTTGCTTCACAACAGAAATGTTGAGCTCAATTGTGGTCATAAGTCAAGGACCACCTGTTTTGGAATTCTAAATATTTGCAGATTTAGACAAAAAAAATCCGTCCAGCTTGATTCCTGTTTTCTTGGCAACAATAAGGAAATGAGTCAGCACTGCCTTCTGAGGTATGTTCAACTTCCTAGTGTTATCTATAGTCAGAGGTGAGATTCAAATAATTTAACCACCGGTTTGCCCAGGGTCAGGTTGGCTGTTGTGGGAGGCGTGGCCTATCCCTATCCTCCAGTTCCACTGCACATGTGGGAGGAGCTTGATAGCGAACCTGACCCTGGGTGAACTGGTTGTTAAATTGCCCCACCCCTATCAAAGTGGATCCTGGGTGCTGCGCTGCAATAGAGAAACGGGCCACAGAGCAGCCAGCATGAGGGAAGGCGGTCTTCTCCTTCCCTCATGCCGGCCGCTCCGTTGACCATTTCTCCACTACAGCGCAGCGCCCAGGATTCACTTTGATAGCGGGGAATTGGTCGGTAATTTAACAATGGGTTTGCACAAACCGATGTGAACTGGCTGAATCCCACCACTGCCTATAGTCCTGGTATATTCTTTCACCAGGTAGCAACCAAGCCTGGCTTTGCTTAGCTTCAGAATGCAGATAAAGTTCACCAAGTGCTGATTCTTTGCTAAGACAGTCAACATGATGATGATTTTATCCATTCGATTGTGTCTGATTCTTGGCAATTCTATGTGCCTGGTCTCTCCATATCTTCTAATCTTGCATTACTTCTTTGAGATGTTTTATGCTCTAGCTGGCGTCAGCTCCGATGGTGTCCAGCCACCGTGTTCTTTGACGGCCTGATTTCCTTTTACCACTAACTCTGCCAAGCATAATTGCTTTCTTCAGTGAATTCCCCTGCATGACAGGGCCAAAATAAGTGAGACTCAGATTTGTGACTTTGCCTTCCAGTGACATGTCTAGTCTTATGCACTCCAGATGTTGCTTGTTAATCACCTTTGCTGTCCAAGGAACACACAGGAGCTTTCTTCAACACCACAGCTTCTTCCTGTCTTGCCTTTTTTAAGGTCCAACTTTCACACACCCATAAATAGCTACAAGGAACATGATAGAGTGGAATAATCTAAATTTTGGTTGTCAAGCTGATGTGTTTGCTTTTCCACATTTGGCTCATGTTCATCATTAGTGTGCAACCAAACAGTCAACATATCATCATATAATAAAGATCTTACGATTTCCCAGGATCCTGGGGAGAAAAACAAATTCCAATAATTCAGATATATTGTGAAATGACTGTATAGTGTGTAGAGAATACTGGGGACAATAGCTTTTCAACATTTAATACAACAGCTATGTACCAATAATTTACAATATACTATCAACACAAAATATATTCTAATCTAGGTTCCTCTAATTCTGTTCCTGCTTCCATGCTCACATATAGTCATTGAAACCTCTAAAAACGCTAGATATTAGGTCTGTTATCTTTGGGCACTTTTTCAATCTAGCCAATCATCAACATTTATCCCAGAGTGGCTTAAAATATAATTTAAGCTTCCAATGTGGTAAGGAAGATATACAATAAAGCATTAAAAATAAATAAGAGAATGCAAGTGGAAAGCTAGCACAGAGCGAGCTAAAAAGAAAAAGAAGAATTATAGGTAGCAGAGGGAAGAGGGGAAAGGAAATGGACTAATTGGTTCATATTGGACACCCATAGAAATCTTACAGTCTGAATAACCAGCAAGTTTCATCCATCTCACTTGTGTGCAATTGTTGTAAAATATTGAAGGCAGCACATCACTTCTTTTCTCCTGTTTTGGTATTCGACATCTAGCAAACAATTTACAGTGCCTGAAAGTGATTTGTACTCAGCCCACTATTTAACCAGTGATTAAAAGCTACCCCAAACAACAAACTGCTAAATAGTTAAGCAAATATTCTGCAGATGAATAAAATAGGACTGCAGAAACAAGATGGGGGGAAAAGTCTTCACAAGTGACCCCCAGTGCTGTCCAGATGCATTGGATAACTTGCAGAATTCACATCCAGATAGATTTTTTTGTATGTATGTATGTATGTATGTATGTATGTATGTATGTATGTATGTATGTATGTATGTATGTATGTATGTATGTATCACTGCCCTGCAAAATCTGGCCAAAATCGCTTTTTCCTATATTGTTCAATTAAAGTATTTTCAATTTCTCCCAATGGGAGACAGTTGTCAGGTGTGAAAGACCAGTGAAGGTTCAATTAAATTGATTTATTGCTTAGAGCTACTCACAGGTTTCTTTTCAACTAATGGTCAGCGCTTGCTTAGAGTTAGATAAGGGGAGTTGGACTTAGCTCTTTTATGGCTACCTAAGGATTCTAGGCAAATCCCCCTTTTCACTCCACCCAAAGGTTCTGCCATCCCTTGTCCTACATCAGTGATGTAGGTGGAAGGTGGAATTTCGAAACTAAAAGACCAAAAAACACTTTCATAGGTTTTGAAAGAAAGTTTGTGATTCTGCACTTTTCCGCTCCAACTAATATTATGTTTGAGGAATGTCATATTCTACATATAGAAAAATGTACGATGTTTCTGTGTGTGCTTTTCTTTTTACTTTAGACAAGATCCCACTGACAGCTATTAGCAACTATTGTAACATTTAAATAACATTCATATCCATTGTTAGTACATTTTATACTATCCCAAGATTTAATATACTCTTTGTCGCACACAAAACAAAGTTTAAAAATGTGATCTAATGATATACAGGGCCTTTCTGTTCCATTTAATATTATTTTAATACTTTGGCCAATAAACCTCTATCCACTGCTCCAAGAAAGGTAGATTTTATTTTATTTCATTTGAAACATTTACATAGCCAGTCATCTTAAGTCGAACTCTGGATGGCTCCCATCAAACTGTGGAATTTACACAGATTTTCTATAGAAAGTTCATCCAAATGGATAGCTTCTAGGTCTTAAAGAGAAGAACAAAATTATTAAGATTCCCATAAATTTGATGAATGAAGTAAGAAGATTCCTATATTACAAGCATCACCTAGAAACACCAGCTCTGTAGGATGGCAATAATAAAAGGATGGCAATAATTAAAAAAAAAAAATTGTAACCAATATGTTAACAATATAAGGAATTTGGGAATCATTTTTAATCTGTCTTCCGGTTGTTTAAGTAAACATCAGTCCATTGCTAAACTAGCAACAGCAAATCTAGTTCAGGAACGATTACTGTTTTACACAAGACAAATAAATTGCTTCTCATGAGTGAATTGTATTTGAAAAATTGACTTAAAGTCATATAGAATTCTGGCATTCTGTTTCTGTCTTCCTTTCAGATTGGGGTACCCAGCTTTCTATAGGCTGACAGCTGTAGTGAACTCCCACAAAACTAGTAGGAAAAATAATGTTCTTTTTATTTATTTATTTATTTATTTAGGGTTTCGTGCCTGAACATGGGATTGGACTAGAAGACCTCCAAGGTCCATTCTATCCTAATCCTAATCCTAATCCTAATCCTAATCCTAATCCTAATCCCAATCCCAATCCCAATCCCAATCCCAATCTATTCTATTTGTAGTGTTCAATGTCCCACTTTCTTCAAGTCTCACTGACAACAGAGACACATGGTTTAGTTTAAAAGCAAGGAAAAGACCTTGTTTATGGCTGGAAATTCAACTATCTTCCTTAACAAATCCTGTCCTGCCAAGATGCAAGATGGAAACATTCATATTTAAAAGAATGCATGATCTATGAAAAGTGAGCCAACCTTTGTTAATGTGTTTTTGGCTGCCATTCTGGATTTTTTTTAACCACTGAAACTGTGTTGAATAAGCATAATTGGAGAAGTATGTGAAACTTCAGGCAATAAAGATACTTGCTTTAAGTATTTCATTTGGAAAAGCATGTTATCAATGTTTTAAATAACCATGCTGCTAGATCTTTCAGAACTATTTATCTCTGTATAATTATTGGTCCCATCTGGAATTGATTAAATCACCAGTCATCAACACACCAATCAACCAATAGGAAGGGATCATATAAATATGATGCAGAGAATAGCCCAAAGCACATATTTCGGTAGAGAGAAGTTCCCTGAGGATGGGTTCTGGCACGAGTCGGAAAGTTCGGAAGACTAAACCTCTGGTCCCAGTGACCGATCCATACTGGATCTTACAAAAAGATCTGAACGCATTTATTGCACAGTGCCAACTCAGATCTAAATACTACGCAGTAAGAAATAGATCTGGAAGGAACTTTGGAGGTTTTCTAGTCCAGTCCCCCCTATTCAAGAAGGAGAACCTATACCATTTCAGATAAGTGACTGTCTAATCTCTTCTTAAAAACCTCCAGTGATGGAGCACCCATCATTTCTGAAGGCAAGATGTTCCACTGGTCATTGTTAGGAAGTTTCTCCTTAATTCCGAGTTGCTTCTCTCTTTGATTAGTTTTCAACCATTGTTTCTTGTCCTGCTCTCTGGTGCTTAGGAGAATAATTTGACCTGCTCTTCCTTGTGGCAGCCCCTCAAATACTGGAATAGTGCTCTCATGTCATCCCTAATTCTTCTTTTCTTTAGACTAGCCACATCCAAATCCTGTAGTCCTTCTTCATATGGTTTAATTTGATTATCTTAGTTGCTCTTCTCTGAACTTTTTCCAAAGTCTCAACCAGGGGTAAAATGATTGTCACAGCTGATCGCCGGAACATTTTTTTTTACATTTTAAAAGCATTTTATACTACCTATTCCCCCAAACCAGTAGTAAAAAAAATGCTTAAAAAAGTAAAAAGTTGGCCATGCCCACCCAGTCACATGATCCCCACCAAGCCACGCCCACCAAGCCACACCCACAGAACTGGTAGGGGGAATTTTTTTTTGAATTTCACCACTGGTCTCAACATCTTTTTTGTAGTATGGTGATCAAAACTGGTTGCAGTATTCCAGGTGTGGTCTTACTAGGGTTTTATAAAGCGTTACTAATACTTCGTGTGATCTTGATCTTGAAAACTCTTGTCTACCAGATCACTTCAAAG
>JANHFT010008523.1:20354-32227 GCA_032467955.1 Pseudoxenodon macrops
GAGGAAAAATAGTCGTTTTTTATTTGTCTTTTAGAATATAATGAATTGAATGATAGCATATGGATGTAACAGCAAATGGGAAATATTATGATGGTTGGTCCCACCCTCCGCTATATTATTATCTGTTCACAACAATGTGAAGTCAGAAATGCTGGTTCTTTAGCTACTGTTGGCTTCCATATGCGTTGAGTTCTTCTCAAGAATTTAGGCTGTCATAATGTATCAGAATAGTATATGTGTAGACCCAACAGGTAGTCCTCGACCGGAAAAAGTTAATTTACTAACCGCTCAAAGTTACAACAGAAAAAAGTGACTTATGACAAGTTTGCCCACTTATAACTGTAGTAATATCCCTGCGGCCATGTGATCAAAATTCAGACACTTGATAATTGACTCATATTTATGATGGTTGCAGTGTCCTGGTGTCACATGATCTCCTTTTGCAACTTTCTGGGCAAGCAAAGTCAATGGGGATGCCAGATTCACTTAACAACAGTTTGATTAATTTAAGTACAGGGATTCACTTAACAACTGTGCCAAGAAAGGTTGTAAGATGGAGCAAACTCACTTAACAAATGTTTCATGTAGCAACAGAAAGTTTGGGCTCAATTGTGGTCATAAGTTGAGGACTGCCTGTATTTATTCATGTTTCATAATTCTAATCTTCCCATTTCCGTCAAGGAAATTGTAATTGACGGATGGAATTTTGGTCAATGCACATATTTTCCAAGGTAAATCTCCCAGAAGCATTTTTATCTTCTGTTGGCAACCAGTAAAAAAAATTTTTTTCCTACCCCAGTTTATATTCAGAGAATTTGGAAACTATACAGCATTTATAGCAGTTCATACAAATGAGAGAAATTGAGCCTTTTCTTTCATCTTACAAAGAATATTGGGCACTGTTTATTCATGGTTGGCTAATAAAATAATAATTTTAAAAGCCTCAAATTCATATGCTGAACTTTTTTATGTATCACATTTTCTATGTGGCATGTATTAATTTGTATAATATTGCCTTTTGGACTCTTGATGATAGCAACTGTCTATGCACTTCTCATGTATGCCAAGTTGGGAAAGCTGAGTATTCAGTTCCAAGAATAATTGGCCACTGAAAATCATTATCATTCTACGATGCCACTATGAAATTAAACCTTGAGGCTCTCTAAAAAGTCATGCTTGGTTGAATTAAATGAGGAACATCAAGAACAGCAAAAATCACCTTTTTTGCATGGGTCACATCATCCTATACTGCTACTAAGCTTGTCTAAAGATGCAATGTTGGTTTAAATGAAGAAGATGTTGCTTGAAAGAAGCAGGAAAGGATTTCTTCAGAAGAATAACCATTGAGGAATTTCTCAGTGGGATTTTACATAAAAAATTTACACAAACACACACACACACACACATATAGTTATCAAACCTTTTTACTTATGGCTAATTTGGAATTCCTGTTTGGGCAAAACATCTGAGGAATTTTAAGGAAAGTTCAAAGACTTGAAATAACAAAAAATAAGAAACTTTCCTCAAACTATAATTGCTATAAAGAGGAAACAATGGGCCATGTCGTGTTGCTAACTGTAACCCGACCTGGATATTTAGCACATAGCACTTAGACTTATATACCACTTCATAGTGCTTTAGAGCTGTCTCTAAGTGGTTTTACAAAGTCAGCATATTGCCCCCAACAACCTGGGTCCTCATTTTACCGACCTCGGAAGGATGGAAGGCTGAGTCAACCTTAAGCCTGGTGAGATTCGATCTGCCAAACTGCTGGCAGCCAGTGATCAGCAGAAGTAGCCTGCAGTGCTGCACTCTAACTGCTGCGCTACCGTGGGTCATATAGAATTGTTCCTCTACAATGTACCTCTATTGTAATCTCTAGGGTGATTTTCTATCACACACTATACTAAAAGTAAAAATAAAACAACAAAAGTGGTTAGTGGTTAGTATGTCAAAATTTAGTTCAAACATCCCCACAAAAAATGTCAGAAATTAAAAGCCAGGAAAAATACAGATGAAATATCTTTTCCTGGCTCTTTCAAGAAATCAGTGTAGATGATGAATGACTTCTAAAAAAAGATTGATAATGTGTAGGATGGGCAGTGAGAGACATGCTGAAGTGTCTTTGCACAATTTGTGTTAGATGAAGTGATCAGAGCTGAGGTTTTTTGTTCATTTTAGCCCTTGATTGTATGCCAGTTCTTAAAAAATTAGTTTTGTGTATGCATATATCGTTGCTGTTTAACTCTTGAAAGTTTAAATTATTGAAGTATAAAGTTGAAAGGGAGAAAAATGAATCCAGTGTTTTGAATTTAAAGCTCTTTTTATTCCATGCATTCAATAATCCAATTGCTCTTTCTGTATAATGAAGAACAAGGAAGGCAGCAAAATCACAGATTACAATTTAACAGCCTTGATTGCCCTGCATAAAAATGATTAGCCAAACTGGAGATACCATAAACACTGGGCTTTCTTTTTGATTTTCCAGTGCTTAGACTGAAATGAATCCATCCTATTGGCTAACTAATAGAGCTTGTTTACAATGGGTTTGAATGTCTTTGGGTAGGCATCCAATTGCTGTGAAGTCATTTTCACAAATTCCTGTTCTCTTGTGCCATGGCATGGAATGAAGAGTCTTCTCCATTCCAACAGTGATTTCTTTTTTAATCAGTTGAATTATAGGAAGAACTTCTGCCCATAATAACTTTTGCCAGAATACAATTTTTATAGCTTTCTAAGTACATTCTGATTCATTTATTGTTAAAAGTGATAGGTTAAATTGAGAAGTCTGGCATTCAAATTACCACTTGAAATGTTGATGGTTGCTTAAAAATATATGTGAATATCTGAAGTACCTTAAGACAGTTCTAAGTATTGGGGCTGTAACAACACTGGCCATTTTGTTTGGAAATTCAGATCAGAGGTGGGTTCCTACTAGACCGGTTCTATGGAACCATTAGTAACTTAGCGGCCTGGTTTGCTAGAACTGACAGTGACCCAGGCCTGCCACACCCCCGAGCCAGTTCTCTCAGTGGTACTGTAGGTGCCACCATCTTGTTTTTAATACTGTGCATGCGCGTGCAGCATGCAAAGCACCCCCGTGCACACTCTGCATTCCTGAACAAACCGGCAGTAGCAGGATCTGGAACCCACCCCTGATTCAGAGGGTTGTAGTCTGAACAACTGTACAATTTCTGAAGAAGGGTGTTTTAGAAGAACAACATTACCTTCTGCATTAATGCTCTCTTTTCCCCCTTGGAGATTGTAGGATCTTTGTTTTTTCATGACCCCCTCCCTACCCTCTTCTTTTTATCCACTATAACTTCCGAAACTAAGTACTTCATGATTATCCTTGACCATTCTGATTTGATTAACTCAAGAAACATCACATCAGGGTTACCATTTATAACCCTTATCAAGCACTAAAGAAAGCTAGAACCACTGTAAGTGAATTGACTAAAGCTCACCCAAATGTGTAAAGGTAGTCTTTGACTTACCATCATTTGTTTAGTGGCTGTTTAAAGCTACAATGATGCTGAAAAAAAGTGACTGATGACCATTTTTCACATTTATGATCATTGCAACATCTCCATGGTAATGTGATCAAAATTCAGATGCTTGGCAACTGGTTCATATTTCCGATGGTTGCAGTGTCCTAGAGTCATGTGATCACCTTTTGCAGACTTCTGGCAAGCAAAGTATCCGAGTGTACACAGCATGACCACTATTTTAAGACAACCCAAGAGCAATATACAGTACACAGAGGTTTATCTTACAAACAGTGGTTTACATACAAGACTTCTATAACCATACATACACGTGGTAGGCACATAATAGACAAGCAATCACTCTTCAATTCTACATGGAGAACTACAATGCATATGGAACACGAGAATACAGATACACAAGGAGAGGGGGAGAGGGAGTGGGAGTGGGAGAGGGAGTGGGAGTGGCAGTGGGAGAAGCGCTCTCATGGCCTCTCTTATATAGACAACTTCTTAAACTGGCAGTAACCCTGCTGACTCATTCTCAGTCTATCTTCTTAACCCTAACCTTACCTTACAACAGCTGGTCAACATTAAATGATTAAATCATTAAATCAATAGAGGAAGCCAGGTTCACTTAACAACCATGATACTCTCTTAATTGCAGTAATTCACTTAGCAAGAAAGGTCATAGAATTGGGCAATGATCACATAACAGCTGTCTTTCTTAGTAACAGAAATGTTGCACTCAATTGTGGTTGTGTGTTAAGGATTACCTGCAAATGATACTAAACAGCTTCCTTCATTTCAATGAATTTATGTGA
This sequence comes from Pseudoxenodon macrops, assembly GCA_032467955.1. NCBI lineage: Eukaryota > Metazoa > Chordata > Lepidosauria > Squamata > Pseudoxenodontidae > Pseudoxenodon > Pseudoxenodon macrops. The sequence goes on from JANHFT010008523.1 coordinate 24,664, forward strand.
ACAATCACCTGAAACTCTTGTAAGTGAACAAGAATAAAAACAATGTAGTCGGTCCTTGTTTGTCAACTGCAATTCAATCTAGAAAAATGGTTGCCAAGTGAAATGGTTACTAAGCAAACAGGCAACAGAAAGAGAGAGACTGCAAAGAACATTGGTTGCTGCCATCCCTTTTACAACAAGTTCTGTCATATAGCTGTGCCAGCATTACTGCCACTCTGGCATGCCTCAGGTACTTGAAATGAGTGCATTGGTCAGGAAATGATTTGTTTTACTACCATTTATTCTTATTTATAACCATTGTAATTATGAATGGTTGCTATCCGAGATAGTTGTGTGAGATTCAGATTCCTCAGAGAAACATCAGGAGACCCATGAACAATGAAATGAGCTTTATTAGGTAACTTTTGCAAAAGGGCTCAACCTTGTCTCATGTGTAAAGAACCAAGGAGAGCAAATTATGGTACAACAGAGAAAAACAACTTAACACCCCTCATTCTCATTGGATAGTCCATGTTATATACATTTTTTGGCTTCATAACGGGTGGTTTCTTGGACTAGAAATTCCCTGGGAGTTACCCCATCTTCATCATAACAATATCATCAATTTTGCATGACAGCTTCTTACCTACCAAGGTGAGCCTGACCTAGCCTGAAATGTTAATCATTTTGTTATTCCCCTAAAACTTCCTTTCTTACAACTTCTTATCTTAATATCTTGTAGAGGTTATACAATCTAATGTGTCATACAGAGTTTAAATATGGCCGCACTTTTGCTCACTTATTACAGGAATAATAACCATTTCTCTCAGTTGCTAAACAAAGAAAAAATTCTGACAAAGATTTTATGTTTTTTGCCTTGGGGAAGACCTTTGCAGTTCTTCCGATTCTACTTCTGTGAATACTTTATTTCATATTATATATCAACATGGATCTGCTAGCCTCTCTTCTCTTATTTCTCATTCTGGAAGTTGTACTTTCTGTGCATTCTTTTCTGACAGTCTCTTTTTTCATTGGACTTGATTTGTAATATCTATCATGAGTTTTTTGTTTTTGGTCTTTGTATATTTGCAATGGGGTAAGAATTTTTCTTCCAGTGATCCCAAAGCAGAGGTGAGTTCCTACTAGTTCTATCCAGTTCTATAGAACCGGTAGTAACTCGGTGATGATGTTACAGAGCTGGTTCCTTCGGTGTCTCTGTGGGTGCCACCATTTTGAACTTCGCTTCTGTGCATACTCAGAAGCTATTTTTTACAGCTCTGTGAGCGTTCGCGCACACACTTCATGCGCATGCATGAGGCACGACTCTGAGCGAGCCAGCAACAAAACAATTTACAACCCATTCCTATTCCAAAGGTGCTTTTCAAAAGGTAACTAGACTTTTTTGTCCAATTGCCTTTTGAAAAGCATATTTGGGACAACCATGATTTGGATGATTGAGCATCTCCATAGATATTTTCTTCAAAATGCTGGCCCTGATTGCTTCACCAACAGTCCTGAGCCCTGCAGCCCACTTGTTGCTAGATGTCCAGTGATTCCAATATCCATCACAGTTCTTATTAATGCAGTACTGTTCCAGACTGGTCCAGGTTAGGTTTCTATAAGTTACATCTCACCATATTGTTTATGGGAGAGACACTCTACATCTGGCTCCTTTGATGACATCTGTCTAATATGGTTGAGTCTCTAGCATAACTCTCACCATGCAAGCATAATCTCATCGAAGTAGTACCTCACTAGAAGTGGGATAAAAAAAAATTCCCCACTGGCTAATCCGTAATTTGACTGAACCTGACAGTTTCAACACTTTAAGATCCATTAAAATGAACAGGATTCACCCAATGAATTCCCTCTATAGTGCCTTTAAAAAGAACATAAATTGTAGACAGCTTATTCTGAAATGATGCCATCTGTGTGTTTCAGCTCAGCTCCATCTCTGGGGAACAGGTCAGCAGCAAGTAAGGAAGAATAAAAGAATAATTTGTTAAAGGCCTAATTATTCTGGAATATCAAATGATCAAGGTGGGAGGAGAATTCATTTGGAAAAAAGGTGTTTGTTTTAAAGCACTCACACATTTCTAACACAATGCATGTTTCAATACCAATAGCCTGTCTCCAGACTATATTGAATCATGAGTACTTATCAAATGTTCACTGTTTCAAAATTCTAAACTATTTTTTAGAATACAGTATAACAAAGAAGGAGGTTCAAAGGTGCTTTTCCAAAAGGCAACTGGACTTTCTTAGTTTTTTCCTTGAAAACATTTTGCTTTTCATCCAAGAAGTTTCTTCAGTTGGATGAGCAGCAAAAAGTTTTTAAAGGAAAAAAAAATCCAGTTCCTTTTTGGAAAAGCCTCTTTGGTATAACAATGACTTGATGATTGAGAATCTTTATAGATACAAAGAAGGAGAGTTTAAGACAAAATGTACAGAGATAGTTTCTCTCAGACAAAATGTTAATGCTTAATAACATTAAGTGTTATTAAGTAGGTAACTCCTGTGATAAATATGCCTTTGGGTTGTCAAAAGTATGGATTTGTGGAAAACCAACAAACATTTAGTTCAAGTAAGATTTATTTTATTTATTTATTTCATCAAGAATATATTAGATAACAGATATAAGTATAAACATAACTATTAATACATGAAATGGATATGAATAAAAGGGAACATTAGGACAGGGACGGTAGGCATGATGGTGTGCTTATACACACCCCTTAAAGACCTCTTAGAAATGGGGTGAAGTCAACAGTAGAAAGTTTAAGAGTAAAGTTTTGGGGGTTTGGGAAAGAAACCACAGAGTCAGGTAGTGCATTCCAAGCATTAACAACTCTGTTACTGAAGTTGTATTTTATGCAATAAAATTTGGTGCAGTTTATCATAAGTTTGTATCTATTATGTGCTTGTGTATTGTTGTGGTTGAAGCTGAAGTACTCATTGACAGGTAGGACATTGTAGCAGATAACTACGCTTAGGTCGGACCAAAGACGTCAAAGTTCTTAGTTGTCTAAGCCCAAAATTTCAAGTCCGGTGGCCTAAGGTAATCTGTTATAGGCAGAGGAGTGGAGGACTCTTCTCGTGAAATATCTCTGGACTCGTTCGATTGTATTAATGTCCAATATGCAGTGTGGGTTCCAAACAGATGAGCTATATTCAAGAATTGGTCTATTAAAAAATTTGTATGCCCTAGTTTGCAGTTCAATATTACTGGAAAAGAAGCTACGCAAGGTTAGGTTAACAACTTTTAATGGCAATGCTGTTACAGTGAGCTCTGGTACTTAGATTGTTTGAGATGAGTACTCCAAGGTCCTTGACAGAGTGAAGGTCATCTACAAGGTCATGTCCATCCAATACATCCAACATGTATTTTGTGTTTTGATTTTTTTTGCCAATGTATAAAACAGAGCATTTGTTCATTGAGATTTGGAGTTGCCATTTGTTTGACCATTCTAACAGGTAGTCAAGGTCTTTTTGTAGGGTAGCAGCATTGTTGGTGGTATTGAATAGTTTGACATCATCAGCGAAGAGAATGCAGTTCCTTATAATCTGATTGCAAAAGTCATTTATCTAAAGTATAAAGAGTGTGGCACACCGCTGTTAACTGGTGCAGGGTTTGATAGGGCATTCCCTATTTTGACTACTTGTTGCCTGTTTGATAGGAACACAGATATCCACTTATGCAGGAAACCGGAAATGCCATAAGATTTTAGTTTTAGAAGTAGTTTGCTGTATTCTACTGAATCAAAGGCTTTACAGATGCATTAACAATTTTCTCAGAATATCAAGATTCATTTCCAGTTCTGAAGATCTTCATGTTGTGTCTTAGATTTTGAGCTTCTCTATTATCTAAAATGTTTCTGGAATTGTGGTATTGTTATTGTTTTCCCATGCTACATTATCAAACATTCTCAGACCTGAAATAAAGGAAAATTGTGGGATTATCTCTCCTATTCTTTTTTAGCCTATGTTTCTACTGACAGCATACTGTGGACTAAGAAAGAAGAGGTTGGATTATGCTCCTTGACTCTCTTGTCTACATATGTAAAGGTGTGCTTTTGTGTGTATGTGTGCCATAGATTCTTGGATTCTAACAACATAAACCTAAAAATAAACAAAAACATTTCCTCCAATAAAGGAAAATATTTGTAATTCAGTGTTGGTGCTCTGTGAGCATTTTATTACCCAAACTAGATAATATCATCAATGCTAGTCAGCTTGCACTGATGATGTTACTTAGTTTGGGTAATGAAACATTTGCAAACACACATACACACACACAAGCTCAGAGAGCACCAAACATTTCTCTATTTGGCAGAATCAGCAGAATCAGCAGCAGAATCAGAGTGAGGAAACAACTGGGTATTAAAGCAACTGTAGCAGGATCCATACTTTAAATATTTGCAAACATATCTATAAATATGAGGCCAAGGTGGCACTGTGGTTAGAGTGCAGTACTGCAGGCTATTTCAGATGACTGCTAGCTGCTGTTCAGCAGTTCAAATCTCACCAGCTCAAGGTTGACTCAACCTTCCATCCTTCCAAGGTGGGTAAAATGAGGACCCAGATTGTTGGGGACAATAAGCTGACTCTGTAAACCACTTAGAGAGGGCTAAGAGAGGGCATAGTAAAAGCACTATGAAGCAGTATATAAGTCTAAGTGCTATTGCTATAAACAGATCCTCTCTCTTGTCACAATTTTATGTGGCTTGAGAGATGATAAAATCAATATATTTGTATAGGCAAAATCCTTCTGAAATAAAATTAGAATATGTTTTATTCACCTGAGGTGTACTCAGTCTCAGGTGAGGTTGTTCCTTCATATCCTGACAAATGCCTAGATGGGTTCTTGCAGTTTTCTTGTCAAAAATTGGTCCAAAGTTGTTTGCCTTTGCCACGAATGACTGTCCAAGGTGATCCAATTGACTTTATGTCCAAGGTAGGACTGGAAGTCATGGTCTCCCCATTTCTAGCTTCACACCTTAAACAGTACACCAAACTGGCTCCTTAATCACATATAGAAACATGTTCACTAGACATGCATTAGGTTAGTTAGTTGGAAATATAAAGATACTAAATATGTTGATGCTGGTAGAAAGTATTTGAATACTTATTTTCTTTCCTAAATCTAAATTACTCAGAATGAACCAATGTCAATGAAATGACTTTCAACAAGGTTCTTCATATGTTCTATTCCCAAAGCAGTGAGACAAGACCAAGCTGCATTCATCGTCAATTCTATTCCAACCTCAGCCTAATCGGTTCTCCCATTAAAAGAAATGAACATACAAACAAAAATCACAGTCTTTGCCCTTTTTTAAATTGTAATTGCATAGGATCCAACATTATGGCAGGAACTATACACAGAGGTATATTTCTCCTCTCTTCAATCATTTTGCAAAGTGTTAGCAAGCTGTTGAAACGATCTTCATTTGATCTTCATCACATAAGAGCTAGACTGCTTGAACGGGATTTATGTATTTCTTTGATTCATTCTCCAATGATGGATTTTCTTCTTGGGGCAGGCAAATCAATACGTTTTATTCTATCTGAAGTTTTTTTGCTCAACTTCCTGCTCTTTGGAAATTTAATTTCCTTTGAAATTATCCTTTACCCTGTTGTGATGTTTATTTTGGTTGATTTAGTATCAGTTTTCCATGTATCCTGTCAACAGAAGGTACAAACTATTAAGCACAAACATGCTTAAGGCTTCCTGAGGTTTGTTGAAATCTAGAAAATCTAACTCCAGATACCCCTTCTTTCTTTACTTGTCAACACTAGAAGACTGGAATGTTTCTGACAGATTATCCCAGAAAATGCTGGCAGTTTCCAGATCCAGACCCCAGGAGATCTTTATTACCCCAGGATTAGCTTTCCTCCTCCTGTTGGTTTTGAAATGATTGTCTCAGTCTTCAAATCTCAAAAGGTAAATTTATGTATGCCAGCAATGTGTATTCATGTTTAATAAATTTGAGCATTCGGAGACCAGCTGTACAACTCTCTCAGTAACAAGTCTCCATATTTGCATTCACTTTTCTTGGCAGCTCAATGAGGTTTTGAGTATAGCAAAACTGTCAGAGCAAGATGTAAAGCATATTTATTTTATTTAGCAGTTAGTGGGGTTGGAAAGGAAATGCTGTTCCATAAAAACTTTCCAATTTCTGGAGGGTATCTGGATAAGGAAAAATAGGCTCTGACTTAACAAGACTGACTGGCTGTCAAGTCTTCTTGAAAAATAAGTGACAGCCATGGACAAGAGGATCTTTCCATGAGTCCATTTCATGTGTTATTTGTGCCCATTCATGGAACAATAGATTCTGTCATGAACAGTTGCACCTTGATCACCTCCCAACTGGACTTCTACAGCATGCTTTATGTGCTTTGATGATCATATGATCACTTATACTGTCCAGAATGCCTTGGCAAGGGTAGTAAAAGCCTTACCCATTTGGAAATAGGTTTCCACTGAAATGCAGGTGGCCCAGACCCTCCTAGCTTTTCAAGGACCATGAAGACTGATGCCTATGTGAGTTGGGTCATGAAATGTCAGATTTGTTGCAGAAATCACATACAGAAAGCACACACAGATAACTGATTCAGCAGGATTCATTAACTTCTTTATATACATATAACACATGAAGATAAATACCAATGGCAGATTCTCCAATGTAGTCATAGTTACAAGCAAAACACAGGCAGAGGAGAGAATAGTTTCAATTTTTTGTCAGCAAACAGACTTTAGTTTCTGCACAAACTCAGAGCTGAACCACGTCCGGCCTCCAAACTGTTTCAGTTTCCAAACAGTCCCCATTGGCTGATCTGTTGCCATTCTCTGTTCATTGGCTGACCTTGTTACCATGTCTGTGCCAGTTATGAATACTCATACACACTGACATGAACAGGTTGGATCAAGTTTAAGGTGGCCATGGTAGCCATGAACTCTGAGTGCCTGCTACAGAACCTGAGCTCAGAGACAGCAGATTTAAGCCCCCACTCAAAAAAAAATCCATTAAACCTGGGGAACTCCACTGCCAGCCTTTTGTTCAGGCTGGCAGTGGAGCAAAGGGCAGGGATGCATCTACATGGCAGGGAAGAAGGCAAGTCATCAGGAGTTCCCACTGATGCTTATGGCCAATCTCACAAAGAGGATCTCACATCTGGGCCCTGAAGGTCACCAGAGACTCAGGAACAACAACTGCCACACTCTCATCCTTGCTCTGGAGTCATAGCTGATGCCATATTCGAAATCCATGAGAGAACATTTTAAAGAAGCAATTCTCTCCTTCAGTATCCAACCAGGTCTTTGAGGTGCAAGTTAGATCAGCCCTCCCATCCACAATTAGATAATAAATAAAGTCACCTTTATTGAAGGTTGGCCTGACATTAAGCAGCAAAAGCAGTGAAGACCACAGCCACCCAAACTCCAGAAACTAGGTCATAGAACTAAGCAGAGTACCAATATTAGAATATAGAATAACAGAGTTGGAAGAGATCTTGGAGGTCTTCTAGTCCAACCCCCTGCTTAGGCAGGAAACCCTACACCACTTCAGACAAATGGTTATCCAATATC
>JANHFT010008524.1:25140-40346 GCA_032467955.1 Pseudoxenodon macrops
CTACCGACCCTTCATTATTTTTACAAATAAGCTATAGAATATGCCTTAGCCGTCACCTGTGGCCTACGGATATTTATGTCTACTGTCCAATATAGTTTTGGTCAATTGAGGTTTTCACATGTTGTTTTTAAGTAAGGTAGAAAAGGTTTAGATTAGTTTACCAGCCATAATTATAACACTGCCATTTGCTATTTTCTTGTAAGGAGAGTACCAGTTAGTTTGATATATCTTGGCCATTATAAACTAAGTAGAACCAAAACTCAGTTTATTCCAAGCAAGTTCACACTATCCTATGCAAATTAGGATTCATCACCAAGAGATTAATGTTGTCTGTATCCTATCAACTAAAATGTGTACTACTACAAATGTCTTTGATGTCTTTAAAAGCAGAAAGATTGCCACAGGCTACTAATTTCTTCCATCTGTGATAATAAATCAGTGACTACCATCATCTTTATGTATGCTGCATCTTCAGTAGAAAAGCCATCTATTTCTAGCCAGGATTTCTGTCCTTTAGACTGTGAAAAGACAAATATTTTGTATGTCTACCTTCCAGACATGTCCAAACATTTTTGGGTAGTGGGTAGGGAACAGATAAAACATGTGATGAAGTAATGTTGCAAATTCCATTCCTTATATAATCGTGTGTAAGTCTTGTTACAATTACCAAGGCTAGAACTTGCACTACAGTAACACAATACATATTTTGTTATTTTGATGTGATCATGTTTAACTGTGGACACCTGTGTGGACATATTGAACTTAACTTCCATAATCACAGCCAGGTGATTTTTCTTCAAAAAATAATGTCTTCACTGTGGATTTTCTAACTCTTCTCATTCTTTTATCTTCTAGTTACTTTAATGATAACCTCCATGAAATCCCAACAAACAACTGGAAAATGCAGTAAAACTGAACAGGTTAAACCTTTTACTTAAAGTACGAAATTTGAACTTGATAGATCATAGCTCTAAATAGCACAGACAGTCTTCACAGACTAAACAGACTCCTTACTGCACATGTTGAAACAGGTAAAGCAATAAAAATGCAAGAAAATAACCTTTTGGGCCCCAGGGACCGGTTCTGTGGAGAGAGGTTATTCCACGGATTGGACTGGAGAGTGTGTGATTTCTTGCATGCTACCATGAATGGGGCTTCACTTGTTTTCATGGCCCTATTTCTGGTATGCTGAGAACAGGTGCTGGTCCCTGGACCGGAGGTTGGGAATCCGTGACCCAAAGAATATGAATATCTAAATAGAATTGTTGTTTTGATATATTTCATTTTGAAGAAAGGGATTGATCAAGATTCCACTGTTTCTTCAGATCTATCTTTTTAAAATGTGGTATAGCAATTTTATAATTTGCAGTGATTTTATAGACTCAACCCACAGCAATCTGCAGCACCTAGAGAAACTTGGTTAGTCCTCAAAAAGATAAGCAGGATCATGCCTGATAATACTTGGATGAAACATCACGAGGAAATTGCAGAGCATGCGGACTAATCTGGGAAGTTGAAAAAAACAGCCCAGAGGAATAAAAAACAAGCTAGTTCAATATTGTTGCCCCCCAAAATAACATAATCTGCGCAACTATCATGGGCTGAGCTCAACGTGAGAGAGATTATACTTATAACGGTCCCATCGGACATTTTTAGTTTGTTACAACCAAACAGCTGGATCATTTGTATTAGCAAAGAAGCCTGAATGGCTAAACTCTACATGTAAAGATTTTGTTATCTTAAGGAAGACTTAATTAATTCATCTTCCTGCGGCTGTGTAGCACATTGTATTTGAAGAGAAAAAGTTACTTCAGACAATGGGATGTCACATACTGTAGCAGCTCTTGGCTACTTCACAAACCCAACACAACTTTTTTCAGGATTATGTAGATCCTTTACACAGATGCTGCATGGTCCTGGAAAGGGGTATGGTTAAAAAAAAACTCACAATGGCAATTGTAATGGTCCAGTAGAAACTCCATATTTTTTTCTATGTGTATCCAACAAAATGGTTGGAGTTTTGATCATACTATTAGGGCCATTTTGATATTTTATATCATATTATGGGGGTGCCCTTATCCCTGGGAGAAGGTTGAAGGGGTGGCTGAATTGTCCTGTGTGACAACCTATGTGACTGGAAAGCAGCTTTTTCTTTTGTAAGCCAGGGGTGGATTTTGGATCCTTTTGCTGCCGGTTTGCTCAGGGTCATGCCATACGCGCAAAGCGCACAGGCGCAGCATTCAAAAAATAGCTTCTGCGCATATGCAGAAGCAAAAATAAGCTTCTCTGCATGCGCAGAAAAACAATCCAAGATGGTGGCACCCAAGGAGACACCGACGGAACTGGCTCTGTGACATAATCGCCGAGCTACTAACAGTCTCAAAGAACCGGTTAGAACCGGTAGGAGCCTACCTCTGTTCTAAGTACTTCACAGCCCTTTAAATCTAATTTTTAAGTTTTAAATGATAATTTTCTGCCAAGTATCTCATCGCTGAGATAGAAATGTCCGATTCTGGAAGCAGTATGGCAATGCCACAATAATTTAACATGAAAAAGTCAGTTTCCTTTCTCCATTGAAAGGCTCTACAGTTATTGTGTTGAAAACATAGGATGACATCATCAAATGCTCTCAGTGTCTCTCATTTACTTTGGCAGAAAAATATATATATCATGTAATCCCTTCAGTCCAGTCATGGGCATATGGTGATGGATTCTCTGTGGATTCAACATTTCAGCTGAATTCCAATTAGTATAGTGTGGAAGATTCAGGCTGCAGCTATCAGGTTAGAGAGAATGGATATTGAAATAGTGAACTGGAACATGAATGTGTTTATTCTGCATCAACCCAACTTTGCTGATGAAGGACATGAAAAAACAAACAAGCACCACTTTTCTGTCAATTAGCTTTCTGAGGAGAAGTAAACACAATCAAAGTTACCTCAGCTTGCCAAATAAGCTGAAGTCTTGACAGACTGATAATATGCATACTGATTCATTATTTATTTTCTCATATGCCATACAGAGGAATTATCTTCATTTGCCTGAAACTTTGTGAAAGAAAATACAAACTAGGGAACAAAAAGAAAAGGGGCAACTTTAATAAAAGCATTTCGTGTCGGAATAGAGTTTTGTTTCTAACTTACTAGTGATGGTAGTCATCTGAAAGAAGCCTAATTGGCAGAATAAGCTTCTTTAAGAAGGCACATAATTAACTTACACATTAAATACAAAAATTGCTAATCCATATGAAGATTTAGAGGCAAATGAAATGCTTTATTTTTCAAACACTTTAGAATTGTTCTTAAAAAACCTCTAGCGAACATTAGATTATATATTCAAGGGGGACATGCTTTCTTAGCCATCTGGTCTCTGGGTGGTGTGCTGGAAGCAGCAAGAAGAACAAGTAAACATATTTTAATCAGTTGAAGAGAGTAAATATAAACAAATTACATGTTGTAAATAATTTCTCTCCACTATTATTTTAAAAATCACATGAGGGTGATCTTCAAATAAGTTCTGTAGTTTTGGGTTTGTGAGGACAGCATCTTAGGCTCCTAGAATATGATTTGGAACCATATATTTTACATTTCGGGTAAGGCTTTTCAATTCCTAGGAGCAACTCAGTGTATTGTATTCATGCGGCCTTATCATCAATCAAAAGTATTTATTTAGGTACCTCCATTTCATATGATGTGCAGATGGCCAGTGGCAAAACTCCTCAGCTATGGATTTTCTTTCCCCCCCCACTTCCAAGACTAACACTTAGACCAGAAGTCTTTGACATTCCATCCCTCTAGCTGTCCAGACACACCATAACTTACCTTGTCTTTTTATTCTCTAAAAATAGTGATAATGGCCATGTGGGCCCCAAAAGCATTATCAGAATAATAATAATGCAAGAGCCTGGTCCTTGGACTCTGCTGCATGTCATTTTTAAAGAGATTAATTTCTAGCATAGCAAATGAATAAAGTTTTGGGTGAAGCAAATCAATAATCAGATAGCAGATCCAGGCATTTTACAACCTGCAGGCCACATGTGGCCCTTTGATTATCCAGGTCTGCGTGGTGGCAGCAGAGGAGGGCAGTGGCAGTGTGGAAACAGTGGTGGTGATACAGCAGTGGTATTCCACAACAATCCCAGTTTCTCATTGGTCTTTGAAAAAATTAATTGCCCATCCCTGATCTATAGACACTATGTTGTTCACTTCACATTGAACAGTGAGATCATGATTAGCTGTGGTAACTTGTAGAAATACAGTCCATTCCAACTGTTATTTACATGAGTAGGACACCATGTGATAACTGAGGAAAAGAATGGGATTTGCCTCCAGATTTCGGAACCACGATGACTGCATAAATCTGGATGACACATTAGCCTAAATTTATGCAACTACCTACGCATGTGATCCTTACTGTCAAATGGATTGGGAGAAGAGGAGGTGACTGTAGCTGATCATGTGTCAATCTAGCGTTATGAATGCTAATATTACTTTTATTATAAAATTAGAGTAACGGAATCTTGCAAATTTGAATGCACTTCCTCTCTCCCTCTTTTTACTGTATCTTCACGAGGAGTTCAAGAGGACTCCAACAGAACTAGGAAAATGGAAATCTGACTTTGCTTCTTCCTCTTTTCTTGCATTACCTTTTGTGCTGTTCCATGATGACAGCAATAATGATACAGTATTGGAGCTAGCAGTCCTTGGGAATCTAGTGTGGTGGTAAAGATTTTCCTTCCTTCTGCTAGCTCAGACATGAAAATGATTTAATAATAGTGAACCTTGAGCAATGGTCCTTCCAAGATTTATGAGAGCACCTTCTAAGGTACCGAAGCAGAGGTGGGTTCCTACCGGCTCTAACCGGTTCTATAGAACCGTTAGAAACTCAGCGATGATGTCACAGAGCCAGTTCCTTCCATGTCTCTGTGGGCGCCGCCATTTTGAATTTTGCTTCTGTTTCTGCGCAGAAGCTAATTTTTGCTTCTGCATATACGCAGAAGCTATTTTTAATTGCTGCGTGTGTGCGCGTGCGCACGCTATGCATGCGTTCACAAGGCACAACCCTGAGCGAACCAGCATCAAAATGATTTACAACCCAGCCCTGACCTGAAGGCTTTCATCTGTTATGAATGGGAACATGGAATACCTTTCTGATTCCATGTACTGTACCTATCCTACAAGTAAGGATTAGTTTTGGTCAGCAAAACTACATGGCTTACAGCAGCTTTTTACCTTTACAACAAGCTTTATAAACATAGTTATTAAATTACAATGGAGAGTTATAGCTTTGTATTGATGTGCACTATCTAGTTTTAAACCGTAATTGCATGCTGCCTCTCAGTATTTTTAATGCAGGAGGTATAAAGCTGTAATAACAGGTAGAATGCTTCATTAACCATTATCTATCTTGTTGAGACAAAATGCAGGCTAAAGGTGTTCTATTTCAAAATTTATTTTGCTTTCCTCAAGCATCATATGTTTAATTATTTCCCCAATGATTAATTTCCATACTTAAATAAAGTAGAAAATGATTATCTTTACTTTGGAACATGCACACATTGCAATGTTTTAACAGTATGGTAAGAGCCAAATCTCACTGTGGCAAAAAAAATAAAAATTGCCAGCTCAAAAGACAACATGGACAAAAAGAGAATTTCTAATTCCTACTCATCTCCCTCCACCAGTATGTTGTCCAGGAATGTTTACAATTAGGATTAATATACAATATTAGAGTTACCCTGTGGTAAAATGGATGGCCAATGCATTAAACAAACAAACAAACAAACAATTAAACTATTAATTTGGAATTCTTATTGACAGCTTCATTTTTTAAAACAGGAAGTGAAGGAAAAGAAGAAACCACATATTTAATTTGCATCCTTTCTCAGTAGCATCATTTTCTTTCGCAACACTGCTTGAGAAAACCTGTATCTAGCCTCAGAGTGTTTCTCCCTAATACTGAAGGGTGACAGAGAATTCAGACGTGTTGCTCATTGGAACTCCCTTGAGGCAAAGGGGGATGAAATGTATGCACTTCTTTTGGCTTTCCATCATTTTGTGTGTGTGACAGAGTGAGGGGCGGGACGGAGAGGGGGGGAAGGGGAGAGAGAGAGAGAGAGAGAGAGAGAGAGAGAGAGAGAGAGAGAGAGAGAGGAATTCTTCTTCTCTATGTACTATAATCTACAATCAGTAGTCTTACATATTATTATTTTTTGGGGCATTCTAGTGAAATTGGTAGCCCCAAGTGATCAAATCCCCCCTCCCAAATGCCTCTGCTGTAGGGACAATGTTATAGAGAGACACCCATGTTCCTCTTAAAAGTATTTACAGTAGCTACTGAATGAAACAATTCTTTATAAAAGATAACTTCATATCTCCCAAAAAGTTATCAATAGGGCTTCCAATTCTAGAGGCTGCTATAAGGTTTGCTTCTGGATTTTGCTTGGCTAAAATCCTGGCTAAAACCATAGGCTTGGAACTCTACAGAATTGATGACAGTTCTGTCCAAGCGAAATTTCTAAGCTTTTGGTGCCTCCTCTAGTATCTACATCTACTTCCTTCTTCCTTAGTTTGACACTCCTCAAACGAGGTTGGGACTGCAATTTACAAATTTCTCACCTGTCATGATCAGTTATAGCTAGAAGTTTGTGAAGGCTGCCCTACTTTAAATGAACTACTGTTAGTTCTTGCTTCCATTTCCTCTCCTTCCTTTATTAGTTTTTCTTTTCTTGCATTTTAGAATTGTAATCTGCTCAGAGGAGAAACCTGCCCCTCTAACATTTAGTAAAGCATCATGCATGCTAATAACACTAAAACCAGTCATTCAGAAATGATGAAACAAATCAATCTTAAACACACAGCTTTTATCAAGTCTGGTGTTCTGTTCACCTTCTTGTTTGAATTTGCTGATAAAACTAGGTATGATGATCATATGACCAACATATACTACATGGAATAATCCAAAATGAATATGTATTTTGTACAGAATAATATCAAATGCTATGTCCAAAGTATAATATATGTATATTTCTTCATAATACTTCATAATATTTTTATAAAAATAAAACATTCATACTTGATATAAATTTATATCAAGTATGAATGTTTTATTTTTTTTTAAAGTTGAAGAAGAATATGTATATAGAATAGAATAACAGAGTTGGAAGGGACCTTGGAGGTCTTCTATTCCAACTCCCTGCAAAGGCAGGAAACCTTACACCACTTCAGATAAATGGTTATCTAACATCTTCTTAAAAACTTCTAGTGTTGGAGCATTCACAACTTCTGGAGGCAAGTTGTTTCACTGTTTAATTGTTCTAACTGTCATGAAATTTCTCCTTAGTTCTAAGTTGCTTCTCTTTTCGATTAGTTGAATGAATGAATGAACTGAAATATGTTTTCACCTTAGCTGATAATCCACAAAGCTCAATTACAATTTGATTCTCACAGAAGTTTGTATTCAATACCATACCATACCGTACCGTACCGTACCATACCATACCATACCATACTACAATACATTACATTTCAATACATTTCAATACATTACAATACAATACATTACAATACAATACATTACAATACAATACATTTCAATACATTTCAATACATTACAATACATTACAATACTATACACAACATATTCTTTGTAAAATCAAAAATAGTATAAATTACCTTTGTGTGCTGCTTTTAAAATACTTTGACTATTATTGTTTTGTCCAGAATACAAGAAGGGCCCTCCTATTTATGGTGGTCAGGTTCACTTCTGGTAAACTTTATTTATTTATTTGTTTATTTATTTTATTTATTTATTTATTACATTTATATACTTCCTATCATCATTGAAGGCGACTCTGAGTGGCTAAATTTAAACATTCTACCTGGATAATTTGCTTGAGGAAGAAAATCTTCAGCACTATATGGCAATGTTCCTTCCACACGAAGAGAATTCTGTAGCTCTATCATTTTTAAAAAAATAGGCAAACTGTAGAAACTTGGGGGAAGTGGGGATGGGGAACCATCCCACCTTTTCATGGTCCAGATTTAGCTTCCTTTTTTCTAACCCCAACCCAATTATACTGAAAGTGATTATCATTTGTTCTCCATATGACATTTGTTTTCCCCTTGAATCTAGGACAATCCTGTGTTGATAATCCTAGAAATGTGACAAAATATATCCCAAATATTTCACCTAGTCATCTTCCTATCTGAGTTTAATTCATATATCCTGTCTTTTTTTTCTTTCTTACTTCTTACAAATGTTCATGATAGCTTAAAGTCCCATATGGGATTATAACATCACATCAAATTGAAGAGCCTCTCTTAATAAGAAAGTTGCTGTCACTTTCCGGAGATGTATAGTTTGGTTTTGTTGAAACTGTTGTTTCCATGGCTACAGACAGTACGCATGTCTGAGTTTTCTGCAAGATTGAGACAAAAAGCAGTCTCAATTTAAAAGATATTTAGATTTATTTTTTGCATGTAAATTTTGAATTCTGAATTATGACACCGGTTGAATCCTAAAACAATACCTAGCTTAGCTTTAAGAACATTTATTTTAAAGCAGTGGTGTGCATTTACTGTCAGTGCCTTCCATGTGGCCTTCCGCTTGCCTGCCTTCGCAAGCTGGCCACAGGGACGCCGGGAAGGCTGCATTGAAGGCAGGAAAGCATAGCAGGGCTGTGGGCCATGTGGAAGGGAGTAGGGAAGGCAGGTTGGGATGGTGGCGGGGCAGGGGCAGGCAAGCAGATCAGGGGCTCAGCACTTCAGACAGACAAGCTGCAGAGAAGAGACTGGGCAGGGCAGGGTCAGCAAGCGGTGAGCAGGGAACCGGTTCAGGGGCATGGTCAGCAACCATTGGTAACGGTTCAGGCAAACCAGGCAACATGGCTCCTAACGGTTCTACTGAACCGGACTGAACCGGTAGAATTTCACCCCTGGTTTCTGCCTGTTTCAGAGAATCAAATGAATTCCCCAGAAGAGATCCATTTTTCCCAGTGGTGAAATCCTACCAGTAAGTCCCGGTGGCGGGTGGTTCAGAGAACTGGTAGCGCCGGCAGTGCGAGGCTCTGCCCACCTGCCTGAATGCTGTAACTTATGTTTTTTTTAACCATCTGTGCATGAGCAAAGCCTTCTGTGCATGCACAGAGAGTAAAAACTCGTACCCGAAGAGGCATGTGTGTATGTGCGGCGAACTTCCAAACCGGTAGGGAAGGTAAGTAGATTTCACCACTGATTTCGCCCCATAAGATCCCTAAAGTCCCAAAGTGAAAAAGGGAATCAATGTTTTGATCTAGCCACTGTAAGGGCCATAGAAGCAATGTTTTTGAGTTGCATGCCTCTATAGTTTTGCCCCTGTGATTAAAAGCATTGCTTTCAAGAAGGCTTACATTTTACTAAGCTCACACAAATGTCAACCAATCTGTTAGGCAAAATATTGCTGATGTTTCTTCTTACATCTTTATATTTGATTTATTTTATTTGGTTTTGCACTGAGTATTTATAAATTCCTTCTTAATTCAGCAAACTATTACTCTTGCTTACAAGCAAGGGGAAATTTGTGGTGGGGTGGTGGAAAGTTCTTTGAATTATATATTAAAGATGTAGGGGGAAATGTTGCATTGCCTCCAACATTTAAAGTTCTATAAAAAAATTAAAAAGTTTTTTTTTTAAACCATCCTTTAATTTTTTGGGTATCTTTCCAGGGCAGTTTTAAAAAGTGGAAGTGTTCTGGAAGTTATACTGATAAGACACATAGAAAAGAGATGCCCTTTTGGTGCTTGCCTAGGTGACACACATATTAACAGACGCTGCTTTAAATCTCATTCTAGAAATTGTATAACAGGATGCCATAAAAGAAACATGACCACTGGAAATGGTTTGGTTCTCAACATGCTAATGTCAGTTTTATTTAAATAATATTACTTGAGGTTATGCAAATATACAGCTGAATTTCCAGTGTGCTGAATATATTGAATTTCATGAGTAATTCTTAGCGATGAACAAGTTGTTCCCTCTTGTACTTAGCAATTAGGGGGAGAAATGTAACTGAATATAAATATGTAGCAGGGAGAAGTTCATTGCAAACTAGTCAAAGGATTTCCCCCCCCAACCCATTCATCTGTGTTCCCACTGCTATAGACCATTTTTGGACCACTTCTGCCTATTACTGTTCTTTCCATCTTTCAGCCTCATTCCCAAGTTAGTATGAGTTATCATAATAGTATGATAACTCAGGGGCTGCCCTGCTAAACCTCAAATACTAGCATTCTAAGAAGTAGCTTTGATTTGTGTTGTGATGGCGATATGATCTGCTTGAATGAAATGTTTTGAGTTACCTTGCAGCCTCTTTACTCTTGCTATATTAGAAGGCTGCAGAGGAGACTTTAGAGTATTGCAAAGTGAAGCAGTACAGCTACATTGCTTTGGAAAACCCCAAACCTTTTGAATGCTTCACCTGACCCTTAATCAAACCAAAGTGTCCCCTTGAAGTTCTGCACAATGATATCCACAATGAGAAAGTTTAAAAAAACCACAAGGCTGGATGCTTTCCAGTCCTGTTGATATAAATGCTTGAAAAGCTCAGTACTTCTGAATTCTAGTATGGGTTGCAAAGATTAACATCTTCAAGCCCAACACAAAAATCAGGATGTGAGTAGTTTTCAGTTTTGAATGTCTCCAAACTGTCAAGTCATCATGAAGGTTAAAAAAAAGGATTTAAGTGGGAGTGGGGTAGACATCTGAGGCTAGAGGAGTTGGCTGGAGGAATAGCCTGCATTTCTCTAGAGTAAGGGTGTCAAACTTGCATCATCACATTGTCATCACGTGCATATTGTGACTTTTTTCCCATCGCTAAAATGGGGGGTGGGCAGCGCGTGACGCATCCAGCCCACGGGCTGTGAATTTAACACTTCTGCTCTAGGGGGGAAATATCAACTACTTTTCAAAGCAGGATTCCTCTTAGTGGTAGCAATAATTCTGATACTGAAAAAGTCCTACTGAGGGCAGTCCTTCATAAAACCAAAGACACTGGATTATTTGGGAGGAACCTGTATATTGAAAGAAAGCTTAATCTACTAAATCACTTTCTTGGTAACAACATTTCACCCATGAAAATATCTCCCAAATTCTCTTCTTCTTAGAAAGAGAGGCTTAAATTATGTTTCTCAAACTGAATGAAAATTGACAGAAAAAAAATGCAAGTGGATTTTTCTGCCCTACATTACTTAAAATATAAGCAGAGGTTAGAATACAATATGAATGTTATATTGGTCTTTGTATTTCTTTCTGATGTTAAAGAACAGTTGCAGAAAAGCTGCTGTTTGAACCTATGTCTGATGCTGTCATTTTAAATATACTGGCTTCTTTAAAATATTTGTCCCTGTTTCTGCCTCCCTTTCTCTCAGAATACAGGATTAAGACTATATTTAAGATTGCGTTATCCACAACAGTATGCCGGCAAGTTTCAGGTGTCTTTAAAAATCTGTTCCCCAGATAGGTACTGGTAATAGTACCCGGCTAAAAATTGGTGGATCATGAAAAGCAAAGCAGCATTGAATCTGCACCTGCCTTATAGGACAGATTATCAGGAAATTCCAAAACTGAAAATTATAGAGGCAAGCCAAAAAAATGCTGGAGACGCAATGGCAACAAAGGACACCCTGTGGATTTTACCTGTTATTGCCGACTAAAGGGTTACGGTTAGGGTAAGTGTATAGGCTCATCTCCATTTCAAGTCTATTGTGCCAGAGCATCCTAATTACATTTCCATGGTCATATAGCCAGTATGATATCATGAAGTACTATTCATTCCCACTGAAATTATACCTATTTATCTACTCACATTTGCATGCTTTTGAACTGCTCAGTTGGCAGGAGCTGAGGCGGGAGCTCACCCCATCGTGTGCCGCTTGGATCTGAAGCTGGGCTGCTGGCTTTCCAACAATTTAGGATTTCCAATTCCAACAAAGTTACAAAGTTACTAGAAATTGAGATTAACTCAAAGGACGGTTTACACTGAAGGAAAAAAAAA
The DNA here is from genome assembly GCA_032467955.1 of Pseudoxenodon macrops. NCBI lineage: Eukaryota > Metazoa > Chordata > Lepidosauria > Squamata > Pseudoxenodontidae > Pseudoxenodon > Pseudoxenodon macrops. The sequence goes on from JANHFT010008524.1 coordinate 37,171, forward strand.
GTTTATTATGATCTTTTTCAGCCATTACATGTCTCTAATACATCTTTTAAGAGGTTGATTTTTTTGTTCCTTTTTTATTTTTAGTCTGGTTTTTATCTTGGCATTTTTTCCTCCATATTTATTCTGATTTGCTTCAGGATTTCATATATTTTACAATAAATTACCTAGAAGTTTTTTTTTAATGAATGTATATAGTGGGATGACTTACATAGGTTTTGCTTAGTACTCACTATTGAACCACTGGAGTGAATTGTTTCCCTGCTAGCAGGGAGTAGGAGCAGAGTAGAAGGGAGAACATGGGGGTCACAGAGCAAATATGAATGACTGAATCTTCTTAGTTGCATTAAGTTACCTTGAGCACCATCTGTTTGTGGATAAATAGATGGTGCTCAAAGTAACTTAATTTTATCTATAATCTTCTAGGAATGAATGAATACATAAACATCTTAACAATAAGTTGTTGTTTTTTAAAAGGTCACAAATGGCAGAAACAACATCCTGGAATGATAATGAATGGAGGTGGGAATTGAGCTTGGACCTCTGTTCACAGCTGTCAAGTTGCAGAAAAAACAATCTGCCTAAGTGAAACCTACTAAACTCATACCAGGTTGTGCAAAACGGGTACCAGGAAAGGTCATTTTTGCCTCCAACCTCCAAAACATGGATTCTGGTTTGATATATATCAGTGTCCATAAAAAGTTGACATTTGTCACTTTAATAACCTTTGGAAAGTGAAGAATGATTTTTATTCCACCCCTCTGCAAAAGTACCATAATCCACTTGAAAAAAAACCAGCAATCAATTATTATAATTCATTCCATTTCCCCCCCTTTTAGCTCCCTTTCCTGCTCACTCATTATAAATGTACTGATAATCATTTTGGTTTAAATCAATGCATTAATTGCAAACTCTGCTTCATTGGGAACCACTCAGACCATATTGCATTATGTTTTATGAAACTTTGGGAAAATGCAAGTTGTGGTTGGCAGGAAAAACGCACAGGCCATTTTTCATAATGAAGCAGGTATGTGAAGTGCTACCTGGCATGAAGTTCTGTCCCAGTTGGCAGGCAAGAGATTGCATTATAGCCAAAACAGTGCATGCTTTGAAAAATACTGGATAGAGCCAGAATAAAATCTTTGAGTTCATTTATATTTAATTAGAATTAAATGGAATTATATGCTTGCTTTCCTGCCTTGTATTTAATCACTTTTCTGTTACATTAAATCTTAAAATTTGATAAGAACTTTTGAAGGTGAATGCAACCAATACTTTCAAGGTCTACATACAATCCTGCATACAGGCTATATACTCTATTACAGTGATGGCTAATCTTTTTGCAATCATGTGCCAAAAGCGTGGGGAGTGCAGGGGGTTGCGCACATGTGTGCCAACACCCATAATGCAATACCCTCTCCCACATGCATGTGTACACAACCACCTCTCCCTGTGTTCCCCACCACATGCCTTCAGGCCTCACTCCGGTTGGTTCATTGGGGCCATTTTTTGCCCTCCCCAGGCTTCAAAAAGCTTTCCTGAAGCCTAGAGAGGGCAAAAATGGCCTCCCCTGCCCTATGGAAGGGCGAAAATCAGCTGCCTGGTGCGCGCATGCACGCTGGAGCTAACAGATGCCTCAGATATGGCTCCACGTGCCACCTGTGGCACATGTGCCATAAGTATGCCATCACGGGTCTATTATAAATAAATGAATACATAGAATAGTAAATGAAAGGGAGTAACATCTTTTGAGTAGCTGTGTTTGAGATCAAGGTTATCAGCTGAAGTAGCTTTTGATTGTCTACTCGAGAAAAAAGGGCTTTCTAAACCCATAAACTCAGACAACAGACTAACTTGCACATTGAAATGTTCCTGCTGAGTTTTATGAATTAGATCTTTTAATCATGTGTTGATCAAGTTATGATTAAAAGACATGAGTCATGAGGTTGGTCACACAAAGCTTATTTATTTCAGAGCAGATGCGATTGATTTGAAGTTGGGAGGCATTAATATTTTCCTTTTATCAGGATAGGATCACACAGCTACAGCTGACAAAGCCTTTTCATTCCAGAAACTGTCCACCCCAAGCATTGAATTAGATTCAGTTAGTTTCCAAAGGGCTGTTGGATAATTTTCTAAAATCTGATGGGCAGTTCTGCTAAGGAACTTGGACATGATGTTTGCAGTCATGGACAGGTTTTCAGCAGAATGGCATTCTATACTTAATGAATCATGAAAGCTCTATCGTTTACTGAGAAGCTCTGGGACAGGGGTGTACAACTTTGGCAACTTTTAAGACTTGTGGACTTCAATTCCCAGAAATCCCCAGCCAGCCACAAGTTATGGAATTGAAGTCCACAAGTCCTAGAGTTGCCAAGATTGGACACCCAGCTCTAAGACATAAAGAACAAAGTGACAAGTGGGAAACAATTTATGGAAGAATTCAGGTTCAAGACTATACAGAGGCAAAAAAGGCAATACTTCCCCATTCTTGTTGAGTTTCTGATTGCTGACCAAAATCCCTTTTATGAGTGATCTGTTGAAGAAGGCTGGGCTATTTCAGAAAGTCTTTGGAGCTTGATAAAAAATTACCCCCTCTGCTACAACATACGCATATCAGAGTAATCTTCTTCAGCATGACGAAGACGATAATGGTGATAATGATTTGTTTTTTGTACTATTTTAATACATTGTTTTAATCTTTTTTGTCAGAGTTTAGGCAGCGTAACTTAGTATTATGAGATAAACCCAGGAGCAAAACACAGCACACAGCACACAGAGCCTTTAGACAATTAACAGTGGTTTATATACAACTAAATATATGCATACATATCAGGGGTGGGTTCTAATTTACCTCGCCGCCGGTTCGCTGCCTCCCGTGCCTCATGGGTGCCCCTCGTGGGCACATGCATGTGCAGTAGAAAATACCCCCAAAAAATCACCCTTCAAAAAGGCCGAAAACAAGATGGCGATGCATGCGCAATGCTGGAAACTTCAAAAATTCAAAAGAAAATCCCCCCCAAAAGATGGCAACGCCCATGGAGCAGAACCGGCTCCGTGACATCACCAGCGGCCTACTAACTACTGGGTAGAACCAGTCTGAACCGGTAGTAATCCACGTCTGATACATATACATGGTAGATACCTTATCATTTAGCTATGGTCACAAGGAGAGCAAT
>JANHFT010008524.1:58953-69553 GCA_032467955.1 Pseudoxenodon macrops
TTTCGGGGAGGTCTTATTATTTTTGAGGTGCAGGAGGCAGTGAGCGTGGTCACCTCATGGCTGCTGCTGTGTTTTGGTGTTGGGCTTAATTTTTCAGGATGGTTTATTTTAGCGCATGTGCTCAAAAGCCTGATTGGACTTATTATCCAGGGAGGTCTTATTTTCAGGGAAACAGGGTAAATGAATCTTTGGCTATTGGCATCTACATATTAACGAAAAAAAATTGTGTCCTGATGACAGAGTCTAAAACATAAACCATGAGATTTATATTGTCACACTACAACACACATTTCATCCCTTCACTCTCATGCCAGAAGACACCTGTGTTTAAGCTGATCCATCAGAGCTCTTTTCATGAACTTAACCTGGTACCAACTATTTTATGACCTTGAAACTATTGAAATTATATTCTGCAGATCATATCTGAGATGACCTAGTGAAGCAGCTCGATACTAGCCCTGTGTAAATATCTTGAAAGAGGTCTTGTGAAATGTGTGGAGGGCAAAAGAAATTTTGGCCGACTAACTGATGTTTCAGAACATTAAAATATGCAGCTCCCTTAATGAGCCAAAAAGAGATACGTTATGAACATCACCACACATGATAAATAATGTTTTGAAGGATTTCTATATTCCCACTAGATTCTGAACTTTGTTATATTGCACGAGAATCCATCACTAACTGTATCCTTAATAGAGAAAGTTATACAAAAGTATCTGAGGCAGTAACTTTTAAAACACAGTAGGCAGCTACATTATCAGCAGCTTGAGATTCCCAAAACAGCAGACTTTCTCTCTGCCAGTCAATATTTTATTTGTTGAACCAAAGGTCATTACAAAAAAGAAAATTTAACTCTGCAAAATGAAATCCAAGTGATATTGAGCACGAAACATCCAAGATGTATAAAACAAATTAGCATATAGATCAAACCCTTCACATTATTCTTGCAATGTGAGTCTTATATTCTGAAAACAATGAAATCAAGAAAGTTGATACATGCTCTGAAAACAAATGTGTTTGGAGAGGGAAAAATAGATGCCCCTGTTAGTCACATCACATATGATTTTTCATCCAACCTTTTGCATATTCCTTCACATTTTCTGTTGCAAAATAAAACATTTAGATGTACTCAACAATCAACCAATAAATATTTATATTTGTGTATTCAAAAATGTATGGCTTATTTTGGTTATGGCAACCACCAATGCAATATACAATATAATTAAGACAAACATAATAATGCAATAAAACAGAATAAACAAGAATACTGTAAACACAGAGAGAACTACATATAAATTAGTAATGATGCCTTGAATTGCATTTTGGAAATAGATTTGCTCAGATACCATAAGATTATTAAGCAGCAGAGCTTCGTCATATCTTGACTCCCATAATATGTACTTTCTGAAGATACTTGGTACTTCTGAAGAGCATTAAAAAGTAAGTAAAAGCTTTATTAATTGCACAATCATGCACTTCTTTACTTAACATATTTGATAAATTTCCAGGAACAGATATCATCAAAACATAGAGTAAGGTGACAAAATTTTATGTATCATATAAACAGAACTCGGGCAGTGAACCTCTAGCAGAAGTTCTCATGATCAAAAAAAGGGTATTTATATTCTGCAGAAGCTCAAGGCCCTCTTGGAGAAGTCCTATTCCTCATTCCTTTGAGTTGAGGGAAAACAGCAGTTGGGTAAAGGGTGCAATGAACCAGATCTAGGGCTCAGGACATAATATTAAAATTTTGGCAGACCAATCCTTTGCTACCCCTTTATATCAAACCATGAAGTCAACACAAACTTCAAGTCCATGTGTATATCAAGATAATCACAGCAAGGATAAAAAAGGCTGATAAAATTGCGGGAAGTACTTTTTAGGGAAAGTGGTTGATCTGGGAATCATATCAGGTAGCTTCCTAGAAGTCCAGTTCCTATGTAGTTCTGCATTCATGTTGAAGCAAGATGTTTTGCCTAGAAACAATCATGTACTGAAGGAACTGTACAGAATTTCTGAAAAACTTGACCTTTGAGGATTCTCAAAATTCTTTGCTAATAATACTGAATCTTATTAACTGGGAATGGATTTTAACTATACTATTGTAGCAGAGGTGGGTTCTAACTTACCTCGCTGCTGGTTCGCTGCCTCCCGCGCTGCATGGGCGCATCTCATGGGCATGCACGTGATTTGCATGCACATGCATGCACAATACAAAAAAATTCCAAAAAAAGAGAGGCTGAAAACAAGATTGCGATGCATGTGCAGTGCTGGAAACTCGGCTTCTGCACATGCCCAGAAGAAAAAAAAACCGGGGAAAAATTTAAACCCCTCCCAAATTTAAAAAATAGATGGCGGCCTCAATGTACCAGAACTGGTTCCGTGACATCACCAGTGGCTTACTACCTACTCTATAGAACCAGTCTGAACCTGTAGGAACCCACCTCTGTATTGTAGTGAGTTGCCTGAGCCTGTAGATTGGAAAGCCGGGGTCTCAAACCTTCTTTGAACTCTCTGGTTCTCCCTACCCTGATTTGTTGCCTTTGGGTTTAAGGTTGGGTAGTTCCTGCTACCATCACTTATCTTTTTTCCCTGTCATCTTCCACCTGAGAGAGATAAGGTTGATGCTGCCTGCCTGACAAAAATAAATAAGTAAATGTACAAAAAATAAAAGATAATTTCAATTGTGCAACCTCCTAGCCCTGTAATGTAGATGTATGTGGTTATAGAGCAATAACCATTAGATAATCTAATTCAGATTTTATTTTAAAAGAAGGAAAGATAAAATGTACCCTAATCCCTCTGCTGAATTTAAATATTAAGCTGCAAATAGTGCTGATAAAGATAACATATAGAGACATTCAGTTAGAAGTCTAAGTCTGGCAATTTAAAAGGGAAATTCTAAAAGAGAATACTCCAGGGAGATCACACTGTGGAATTGGCAAATTCTTTCTGAGAAATGGAAAATGTAATATTGCAGACTACTAGAACATTAATAAAAGTACTTTTAAAAAGTACTTCATGACCAACTTGAAGAATATATAAATATTTATCCTGAGAATTGGGTAACAAGTGAAGACACCTTTCAGTTTGTACTAGAAAGTAAAAAATAGGTAAACTTGAAACACACCCCAAAGTTAAAATGACAGTGCAACAGTTCAATTCCTAGACGAGTATTTTTATCCTGTTCCTCAAAAGAACAAATTGTCTTTAACAGCTGTTTCCCCTAATTCAATTACCCAAAATGGTCCAACTTCTTGGAAATATCTAAACTTAAATCAGAGGTGGAGGGAAGCTATCTTAAAACCTTAAAATTCAATTTGATAAGGATGTTGTAGTCTGACTATACTTTGAGGCAAACTTCCAGTAGTAACCAATTAGTCTCAAGAGTGATTATAAGTATTTGTGTGTCTGTAGGCATGGGTGGTTTCTAAATAGCCTTCATTTAATCCTTCTAGGATGATGTAGTTACATGTCCCGAATAATGTTCCATGTCAATCATCCCAGGTCTTCTGTTTAATTTATGTCTCTTTCAAATTTTGTTAGACAAAATTTTTTTGTCTAGTAGGGAGTTATTTTTTATCAGGACACCCTATAGTTGATTTACAGGGTCCAAAGTGTTTTTCTGGAGATCTTTTCTCTCCATCCCATTGATAATGTATCAGCTCCAGATTTCTGTTGATCAGAAATTAGAGTTGACTGAAATTTCTGTACTTTTTTTGTGACAATTGTTAAATGAATGCAGCAGTTGTTAAGCAAACATATTCATTTCCATGCGCAGTTTTTGCCAGAAACTGGCAAAAAATATTAGAAATTGACACAAAAACCTTGCAAATCATGATTACATGAGCAAGAATGCCAAAAGAATCTGTACACATAGTCACATGACTGTGGTGGGGGAGTGACACAGCCACTTATGACAACTGTCACAACTTCAAATAGTTGCAAAATGACTGGTCATAAATTGAGAATCACCTGGACCTTCCCTTGCAACAATTGTGTCAAGTTGATACACCACAATTATGTGTCCAAAGCTCTTCCCCTTTTTAATGTGCATCGTGGTATTTATAACATGACAGTGACCAGTATATCTTGTCTTCTCTTGGGGACATCTGTGAAAGTGTTTTCTGCAAAATAGATTATGAAGGAAGACAACTAAGTAAAGAAAAGGAATGACAACCCCACAATTGTTTTGAGTGTCTGGCTGCCTACCAGGTGAGATAGGTTTCACGGGCATAAAATTGGCATTTTTTCTCACTTTGATTATTTAAAATGATGACTTTTGTGCAAATATTTATAAAGGCATATGAGAAAAGTGTTTGAGTAGAATTCCATTCCTTTTTTTAATGTTTATATTGAAAATATTTGTATAATACCTGCCATGCAGAGCACTCCCAGAAAACATACAAAATTAAAAATAAGGATTAAATGTAATAAAAATACAGTAATGAAAAAAAACCCATAAAATTCAGTCAGAAAGCACATAAAATAATGATACCCACAAAGTTCTGCTGTTATCCCTGTGAGTTAGTCTAGGTTAGGAAATTGGCACTAGGAGGATTACAGAAATACTACTGTAGTGTTGTAGGACATAATAACAGAATCTTGAAAGCTGGCCAAAACAGTTCTGTGGAGCTGTATTATTTTGAGTCTCTTTTTCATGCTCCTTCCTCTCCTAGGACCAAGTTACCATTTACTTTCTCTTAACAATTTTCCTAGCAACTCTTGCATTCTTTTGTCCAGGAGTGCTATCTCTGCACTCCTCTATACAGTCTACCATGGACTCTCAAATACCAAGATGACAAAAGGATTTCAGCAATGTTAACATTAAGGCAATGTTGAACAATTGTTCAACAACAGTGTTGAACAAGGGAACAGCATGTTGAAGTCAATGGGCACTGTCCTATTCTCTGTCGACTTCTTCAGGAGAGGGAAAAGAAAGTATTTCAGCAGGTTGCTGAAATACACTTTGGGGTTGGGGCAAGGGCCTTTATTAAGAAACTAAGTAAATCTCCATTGCCTTAGTAAGATTTGCCCTGTGTTTATGCATTGAACAAAGAAAGGAAATATTACAGTTCCCCTCTTAACATATCTCCATAAGTAACCACTTTCTCTATAAAAATTATCAGTCTCCCAGGTCATGGTTGTCCCAAAAGGGATTTTTCAGGAGGCAACTGGACTTTCTTGTTATGTTTTTCTTAGAAGACATTTTGCTTCTCATCCAAGAAGCTTCTTCTCCTGTGTCCTCAGGGTCACCTGAGTAGTTCTAATGGTTCCTTTAATCTGATTTTCTTTGGGGGGAAATCCATTTATACTGCCAAACCATTTGAAGGATATTCATCCCAAATTGAATAGCTAAAAGTCTAGAAAGTCCAGTTGCCTCCTGAAAAAGCACCTTTAGGATAACCACTTCCTCCTTCGCCTGACAGAAAGGGGCTGATCCTGTGTGCTGTGATTGCTTTTCATAGCAACTATGTTGAGGAGAAAGCTGAATTGTAAGCTTCTCTCATATAGCCTAATTTCTATGCAGTAACTGAGAACATTTTTAAAAATACCAAACAGTGAAATCACAAAAAGACTTTTTATTAGTAGCTGCTTCGTGAAAGACATTTACTGGAGCCGCCCAAATAACAGGTAGAATGTGCTTCCGGTTTCAGTGTGAGGTAGCTGAAAGAATAATATTTTGTCCTTGCTGAAATAATTTCAGCAATAATCCATTTTGAGTCCTTAGAGCCTCACCCCCTTTCTTGCAGGCGAAGGAGGAAGTGGTTAATTAAATATCAGTGACTCTGATATGCATGTTAATTTACAGCGTTAGGAGAGCCACAAATTCCTTACTTTGTTCAACTCAGCCAATTTTAAAATGGCTTCCTTTAATCTTCATTTACTGGAATTTTACTCTTGTGCCTGCTAATATTTATGGCAAGTTTCCCACTGCACTGGTGGCTGGTGCGTGATGTGAAAATAGTAATATGGACTTGGCACTCTTGCTTTCCAATTACAGCTGAGAGAATTTAGATCCAATAGAGGCAGCTGCCCTATGCTGAAACGGCTTTTGCTCGAATGCCATTACTTGCTTCACAGATTGCATATTTCCTGCATTTTAATATATAGTACTCCTTACATTATACAATTAGATATTCTTTATCTTATTCAATTTTATATAGGAGCTATGGTAGCGCAGTAGTAAGAATGCAGTATTGCAGGCTAATTCTGACTACAGCCAGGGGTTCAATCCTCACCAGGTCAAGGTTGACTCAGCCTTCCATCCTTCCAACGTCAGTAAAATGAGGACCTAGATTGTTGAGGGCAATATGTTGACTCTGTAAACTGCTTACAGAGGCCTGTAAAGCACTGTGAAGTAGTATGTAAGTCTAAGTGCTAATGTTATTTTATTTTGCTAGATTGTAAATAATCCAATCTTTTGTTTATGATAAAATGGCAACTGAAGGCTAATTCTTAACATTTTTTGAATTTTATTTTTTACTAGGATTGTGTCACTTAGCCTTGTTTTATTTGGGATTTTGAGATTCAAAGTGGACATGATGTAGTCGGATTTAGGATTCAAGATTTGGGGCCTAACCAGTTCAATTGAAGCTCCTTTGAGATGTAGTTAGTAAAAAAATTGTCATAGGCCCAAATGCCTGAAAATATTTCTGTTTTAGTTTGTGGCTGTGCTTTCCTCTCCTTATAAAATGAGATTTAATATAGAGAGGTAGCAGATTCTTCAGAGAACATTAAGCTTGCCCAGTTTCAGCTGAATACCACAGTAAATGTTTGAAATATTCCCCCTGCAAGGAAAGGATAGCACAGCACAGCACAGCAGCTTCCAAACAGTTCAGCAAAGAACCTAAATTGTGCTGAACCCCTGCCACAGGCATCAAATCACAACTTATCGATGAAACCTTTCAAAAATTGATTTAAAAAACTCTTTTATACGGTACTTGCTTTTCTGAAATATATGATACTGAAAAATTGAGTGCTTTCTTGTGCTTGTGAGATGTGCTTTGCTACCTCTGGTCACTGGATTTTAGGGAATGTCATAAATTGCTTGGCAAGCTTGATCCTCTTTTGGAAGGATTTCTTATCACTGGATTTTGGTGGGTGTCAGCCTGCATTAGACACATTGGCAAAGCTTGATCATTTCTGGGCAGGCTTCCAAAGAATGACTGTTGCCCTTATTGGAAAATGTAGTTTTGCACCCTGTGATCTCTGGATATCGTGAGATGAGAAGTAGGCTGGTGTAGTTAGTTGGTAAGCTTGCCTTCCTGCCCTCCCGAGATTCCCTGATTAGTGACAGAATTCAGTTATCTCATGGTTGTGACTTATTCATAATATTCTCTATTAGTAATTAAGGAGAAGCAGCAGACACAGGCTAATTCAGTAAGATAAAATGCCAAGAAGGTAGCCAGGCCACAGAAAAAGAAGCTGGCAAGAACAACTGATATTAATAGCTTTGCCATCTCTTATTCTTACAAAATGTTTTGACAGCACCAGTGTTAGCTTAGCGCTCATTGACTTATTGCTGAGTAACTTCAAGTTGCCTCAGGCATACAGAATGTAAAAGTAAGGTTTGACCCAAGAGTGCATGTTGCATCAATCAGTGCTGAACCTATACTAAGAGTCTTGACAGTTGCATTGGACTCTCAATTGTATTTGCAGGGCAGACACACATAGGCATCCATAGGGGGAGTGAATAATGATAGTTGTATGATGCATTTATGCAAATGCCATGATGTACATACAGGTAGCTTACAACAGGTAGCTTACAACCACAATGCTGACTGCCCATCACGGCTGTAAGTCATGACGGTGGTAAACTAGGTCACTGTGTGACTGATGCAATTTTATGACTTTTCTTGTGGTGCTAGTTAAGTGAATCACCATAGTTATTAAGTGAATATGTGGTTTTTAAAGCTAATTCATTGTTTGCTATGGGGCAAAATAAATTTGCTGAAAATAAAATAAACAGTTGTTGTTTTTAACAAAAATGTTGTAAATTGCCATCACATGATTGCAGATGCTACAAACTGAGTTGGTTGCCGAATGTCCAAAATGTGGTCATGTGACTACATGGGGACCTGGATATTGGAAATTTGAAATTGGGTCCTAAGTTCCTTTTGGAGACCCATTGTAACTTTGACTAGTGATTAGGAATTCATTGTAAGTTACCTGTATTATATCATAACGCAGGTGGTTAATGGCGATATTTGCATTATGACATCATAATGAACATTGTTAATTTGACAACATTCTGGCTCACTCAAGTTGGTGTTGTTAGCAAAGATGTGGAATGCTCCATTAGAATGAAAAACTAAAAAGTTTGTGGCTGGCCATCTTGAAAAACCTGAGAGCTGAGAATGTGATTGAAGCTTGAAGTAATGGTAGTCTTGCTACATTAAAGGTGAAATTTGAATGAAATGAAAGTTCATCATACCACTTGACAGCCTCCCATTTAAATAAAAGTGAAGTCCCAACATTGCATATTCATTGTCAGAAAGAACTCAGAAGCAACAGAAGAGCTTTGAAAACCTACAGAGGAAGCATTTGAATCAATCTGCTGCTTTGAAGCTAATCCCCATATTGATCAGCAAATTTGGATCAATGGGATGATTTGACTGAAGCTTCACTGAAATAAAAAAACTTCTCTGCTGGTTCCAATACTCTATTTATCGCATTGTTGCTTCAAGGATCTCTGATGGGTCTTTACATACCCTCATCTTGGCTTCATACATTGCATTTTAAACCATATTTTCTTGACTAAGATACAAAGGCTGGGTTGCATGTCATGCTAGTCCACAAACCATTATGTACTGTATTGTAATTGTTGTAATAATACCTTGTGTTAAGGCAGATTAAAATGTACAATGTTTGGAGTTTATTTAAATGATTTACATAGCCACCCATCTTATTCACCTTAACCCTGGAAATCTTACAAAGAAAAAACAGTGAAAACATAAAAAACACCGAAATACCTGATACCCTCAAACACAACATATCCTCACACAACCTTTATTGAATGCCCAGGTTCACACTATCACAACATTTTGGCGGCGCAGTGGTTAGAGTGCAGTACTACAGGCTACTTCTGCTGATCACCGGCTGCCAGCAGTTTGGCAGATGGAACCTCACCAGGCTCAAGGTTGACTCAGCCTTCCATCCTTCCAAGGTGGGTAAAATGAGGACCCAGATTGTTGTGGGCAACATGCTGACTCTGTAAACCAGTTAGAGAGGGATGTAAAGCACTGTAAAGTGGTATATAAGTCTAAGTGCTATTGCTACTTACTTATATTTCAGAAAGATGCAGATCATACTCCAGAACAGACACACTTTGGACTTCCAAAAGTTTGGCAACTGGTGTTAACAAAGTTGAAATATTGCCAAAGCCCTTCTCTATCCACAGTCCAGTGACTTTAATACATACGCAAGAAGAAAGCTGAAATGTGCAGATGAGTTGAAATAAAATATTATTCCAATGTGAAATAATAGGGTAAGAATGTAAAAACAATCTTATAGAATTTTTGAGAATAATCTCAATAAAGTTACAGATATTAAATAGTATGGAATGCCAGAAACGCACTCATGTGAGGACGATTTATTCAGCAGAACAATAAATTGAACAAGAAAAGAAAATATGCAAAAGATTCTAAATGATACAAAGATAAAAGAGGAGGAACTAATGAGATCTCTGGGGAGGAAAAATATCTCACAGCAAATTAAACTTCTACAGCATAACTTTCTGTGCTAATGGTGAGAGCAATGGAAATAAAATTGAATTTGTTAAACAAAGGAACTTTATGTCAGCAAATAAACCAGGGAAATGGCTTGCTTACAGACTGAGAAAAAAGAATAAAAAGAAAATGATATTAAAATTACAAAATGAGGAAATTATGGTGGCCCGTGAGGGCAGATGAATATTTAAAGAAACAGAATCTACGAAGATGAATGAAAAATGGATCATTAAAACAAGAGAAAATTTTGATGCTATCAAAAAGTAATACATGGGCAACAAATAAAGGTAGAGATACTATATTAGGTGGGTTAATCAAATTCTTACTATAAATATTTTGAAGATAAGCTTTTGTTACCTTTGCAATAAAAAGATGGACTCCATTTTAGATGACAGAAATATACTAGATAGTTAGACAGGGATATATTGATTCCTAAAGATTGACAGGATTTTATTTTGCCAAAAAAGTATAGGCCAATGTCATTACTGAATAGTGATTATAAGGCATTCATAATGATTCGAATTGAAAGGCTGGAAAATATTTTACAGGTTTTTATCCACAGTATCCACTGTGGATATCCACAATAAAAGACTAATGTATTTAATTTTTTACTTAAGAAACAATTAATAGATAATACTAGAGATTTTCTTAATGTACTAGAGTACTTGGAACCACACAATTAAAAATAGCTTGTTTTAATATTTTTTTGATGTAGAGAAAGCTTTTAACAAATTAAACTGAATTTCTCTGATTAGAATAGAATAGAATAGAATTCTTTATTGGCCAAGTGTAATTGGACACACAAGGAATTTGTCTTTGGTGCATTTGCTCTCAGTGTACATAAAAAGACAAGATACATTTGTCAAGAA
>JANHFT010008524.1:69653-87633 GCA_032467955.1 Pseudoxenodon macrops
GCTCAAGGTTGACTCAGCCTTCCATCCTTCCAAGGTGGGTAAAATGAGGACCCAGATTGTTGTGGGCAATATGCTGATTCTGTAAATAGCTTACAGAGGGCTGTAAAGCACTGTGAAGCGGTATACAAGTCTAAGCGCTATTGCTATTTTATCTCCTAGTTGTTCAAGGCTTTTCAGAAGGCTAGGAGGGTGGAGATCTGACATATTTCAAGGGAAAGGATGTTACAAAGGCTAGGGGATACTATGAAGAAGTCCTACTGCTAAAGTCCCACTGACTGGCAACATTGAGAGAAGGGGTCTGGAATTCGTCCATCCTATGTCACCTGGTAGAACAGGCAGATGCCCTTACAGAAAGGCAGTCCCTCAATTAATCTGACCCTGGTTTAGTGGACTCAGCCACAAGTTTCAAAATTAATTTCATATATTAATCAGCATTTTCATGTTGTTGCTTTAATTTTGATCCTAAGTTTACTAGAATTTCAAAATTGTTATCCAACCTATCTGAGACCAGAGAATAGAATTCTAAGGGCAGAATTCTAAATAGCAAAATTCTACCACTGTTCTAAATGGCTAAGAGGTGGGGAGAAGGTCCTGAAACAGAATTGGTAAGGAAACGTTTAGTAGCCAAAAGTGGTCAAGGAGTAAAAAACTCAAAATGAAGAATTTGCTTTAGAATTTTTTTCAAAGAAGAATCATAGAGAAAGTCTCTTGAATATACCATCATGTAGTGCATCATCTGTATAGAAGATTGACAGCCTTTTACTGTCTTTCTGTGTATACACTTATATACATGTCTATTTTTTCCTAGTTCATTCTTTTTTCTAGCCTGCCTGAATCTCCCATGATTTCATTAAATTTCAAGAGAAGACAATATCTAAGATTTCTTCCTCCTGTTAGGCTTTTTCTTAGTGATGCTCCTGTCACAACTAAAGACAGGAAGACATCTTTAACAAAAGGATTGGTAAACCAGGCCAATTTGAATGTAGTTTATTTATTCAAAAATTATTTGGAGCCTGATTTTCAGCCCTAAAAGCAGTTCATGTTAATACACGGCGTCTCTGCACACTTAAAATCAGTGAAATTGAGAATATATTTGTTTGGCAGTCAGAGGACAGTAATTTTACAAATAAAAATCTAGACAAAATTTCGTAACAGTTTTAGCACAATTTATTTTACGATGCCTATAAGTGTAAAAAAATGTACATCACCCCTAAGCTATGTTAAAATCTTTCACTTTGGTTCCTTTCCCTAAGGGTTTTGTTATCATGGCCATTTCTATTAAATATTGGCACTTCTTTTACTTGGCCTTGTGGTTTGTTTGGGAAGTAATTGATGGATGAGCAAGATGGGAATCTGTCATCTTTTGAAGATGATTATCCACTTACCTGTCCTTTTAGGAATAGAGAAAGAAGGGAGATACTAGTTAGGAGAACGGCACCTATGATCTTTCATGAGAGGTTCTGCTGAAGGTCAGATGTTCTGAAGCTTGCCAAGCAGGGGTGGGTTCTAACTTACCTCGCCGTGAGTTCGCTGCTTCCCACGCCACGTGGGCGCGCCTCGTGCGCGTGCACTTGTGCAGTAGAAAAAAGCCCCAAATTTTTTTAAAAAGGGGGCAAAAACAAGATGGCGACACATGCGCAGTGCCAGAAACTTTGCTTCTGCGCATGCACAGAAGAAAAAATCTGAAAAAATTAAAAAAAAGTTAAATTAAAAAAAAAGATGGTGGTGCCCACGGAGCAGAACCAGCTCTGTGACATCACCAGTGGCCCACTACCTATTCGGTAGAACTGGTAGGAACCGGTAGGAACCCACCTTTGTTGCCAAGCATATGTGTTGTGATGTGGTCTCTTTTCTATGGCGCCACTTTCCCTCTATAATATCCTTAACTCCAGTGCCTTTTCTTTTTATACTTTTTAATAAACCTTTGTAAAAAAATAATTTTGAAAAAAAAAAGTGGCTTCTTCTATTAAATCCTACACTTTATTTGCCCTTTGACTGATCGTTTTGTAAAGCTGATTTTATCATTGTGATGCACAGCTTTGGGATTTCTGCAGAGTTTGGTGGCACAACAGAGATCTCTTGGGGAAGGGGGTTTAAAAAAGTCAAGATGGAGGCATCAACTCTATGATTGTAGCCTTCTCCCCTTTTTCCAGGCATGGTACACCCAGTATATATAAAAATAGGCAGGGACCTATCCAGCAGCCATTTGTTTCTTTTTAAGAATAACTAAGATAAAACATAAACAGAGGGATAGAAGTCAAGATCATGCGAAGTATTAATACCTCTTTATAGATCCTTAGTAAGAGCACATCAGGAATACTGCATCCAGTTTTGGTCACCTTAGTATATATAAAAAGATGTTGATACTTTGGAAAGAGTGAAGAGAAGATCGACTAGCTAAGCAACCAACTTCGAAACTAAGGAACTAAGGGCCTAGAGACTAAAACATGAAGGACTGTTGCAGGAATTGGATATCTCTATTCTAATGAAAAGAAGAACTAAGGGGTGACATAATAGCAGTGTTCCAATATTTGAGGTCTACCACAAAGAAGAGGGGATCAGTCTATTTTCCAAAGCACCTGAAGGCAAGACAAGAAACAATGGATAGAAATTAACCAAGGAGAGAAGCAACCTAGAACTGAGGAGAAACTCCTTAGCAGTGAGAACAATTGACCAATGGAACAGCTTACTTCAGAAGTTGTGGGTGCTTCATCACTGGAGGTTTTTAAGAAGAGACTGGTCAGCCACTTGTCTGAAATGGTATAGGGTCTCCTGATTGAACAGGGAGTTGGACTAGATGATCTCCAAGGTGTCTTCCAACTCTATTATTCTGCATTCTGCATTCTATTCTGTAAGATTTGTTTCCAATATTTTGATTATTATAACAGTGAGGTGTGGAAAACACATTTTTTATTCAATGTTTCTTCTACTTTTCTTTAACAACAGAGTTTCTCTCACTCTTGCTCTCTCTCCGGCTATGTAATTCAATGATTTTGTGAAGGTTAATTATGGAAAATTAATAGGATTTGCTGTGGTGATTTGTAGCATGGCACTTTGATGAAGGAAACAATAATGTCATTCCCATCAACAGCATCCTATTGTGAAAAGACACAAAGGGACAAAAACAGGGGAAAGGACAATGTGCAACTGTAAATCATTTGCCGCAGGATAACATTTATTTTCTGAGAAGGCAAAATGTGACATGCTGAAACAAGAGCTCAGGAGCGGCACTTTAAAGCTATCCAAGGTCAACTGCTCACTCCAAGATATCTCTGGGTTGCTCTATAATGTTTAAATTGCTGCAAATACAGTTAGATGCATACAGGGTTTTTGGCAGATAGGTGGCCCGAAGGTTAGGCTAGAACTGAAAATGCCAAGAGAAGAAAAAATAGAATTAGAAAGAAGCACAAGAACATTGCAAATAACAGCTTCTGATTGGATTGGGACTTATTTATTTATTATTGTGGCTTGAGTCAGGTTTGCTTTCCCTCCAAATGTTTATGATTGGGGTGTACAGCACTGTCTCATGTAGCTTGATTGTGTGAGGCAGGTTAGGGGGAGAAATGTTTCCACCTCCACCCCATTCAAAAAAAATATATCAGTAAACCTTTATGGTTAAGGACAGATTTGAACCAAGGTCTTCCCAGTTTTAGTTTCATGCCTTAACCATTGCATCACACCCACACACTTCCACAAGGATAACACTGGATACTTTTATTCTATTCCTGCTGTTCTCCAGTCCTTATAATAGACATTAATCTTGTTACATTGCCTGCTATGTGTTAGGAATGAGTCAGGAAAAAGAGATTTTCTCTATTGTGTTTTGATGCCCATGTTGATTGTGTTTTTCTTTTCATGGTCTCTCCTTGATTAAAGTACTGTTTTATGCTTAATCATTTGTCTGGTGTTAATCCATGCTCATTTGGGAGATGTTGGAGAGGATGTGTTCTCTTTGATTCCTTCTCAGCTTTTTTATTGTCTCTTTTGAGTGGTGTGTAAATGTGGTTTATCGCCTTGTGTCTATTGATGACTGATTTGTCTGAATGCTAAGCTTTCAGGATTTCTTTAGTGTTTTTGGATTTAACTTGGTCTAGGATGAACACAGTTTCCCAGTTGAAACTACAGCTGCATCTGTCCATATGTCATCACGTTAAGGAGGTAAGTCTATTACATACAGTGTAAGGATTCTAACGAACACTGTCAGGACAGATAAATAAAACTAATGCCAGTTATAAAAAATGGCAATGGGCATACTATTTTATGATATAATTCCACCCCACTAAGAAAAGAGCACCTGAGATGTATCCATATGAAGTTTCAGTCATATAGTCACACTGTCCAAATTCTTGGAATTAAATAGGGATCCAGATGACTAATTTTCCCATGGGTAACACTATTTTGTATTTTCTTTTTACATCTTTCATTGTTTGCTACCTTGCAGATAACTCATCAAGTGAAAAAGATGGAATACTTGAAATATAACTTTTGACTGGTTGTACAAGAAGCTATCCATCTGAAGGCAACCTTATTATGGAAGGATCACATAATACTTGAGATTTATCCCAGGAAGCATAACACAGTGAACAGATGAGTTGCAGGAGGTCTGTTTCTTTCATGTTATTATGTATTTGATTTATACTCACATTTTCAGTAAATGTTATGACGTATTTGCTTTCCTGTAATAATAGTTCAAGTTTATCTTTGGGGTGGTTTTTTTTTCATCCTCTGTGCATTGGTACGTGGAAAGCAAAGGTCATTCATGAGTCAATATTTCTCCTGATTTTTCAGTGTGTTTTAATAGATCCCAGTTTAGTTACTAGATATAAAAGCCCACAAATCCTTATCCACTGTATTTCATTTTCAAGGGTCTATCTAAATGCTTCGGTGAAAAGGCTCTTGGATTCAGATAAAAAATCCTCTCATAGAAATGGAGAGAGAAAGAGAATGGGAGGAGGGAGGGAGGGTTACCCTCTTCAGACCATATACTAGGACAGCATTTACCATACTCATTTTTTTAGACATTTATCCCATCTTTTTTTCATAAACAGCTCAAGGGAGCTTTCTTCATTTTCCTATTTTTCTCCTCAGTAACAACCCTGTGAGGTGGGTTGGGAAAGAGTGAGTGGACCAAGATCTCTTCAATTACTGTTGAAATTAAAATGTGGCTGTATGATTAAGAGAAAGGCAACATTTCAATTAAACTGTTTCATTTTAATTCATCAGATTCTCAAGCCCAGAATGACAAATTTAAAGATGAAAGTCAGAAATGACTGCAGAAGCTTCAGAACTTCAGTACTTGGGTCAACTAGATAGGTATTTGAAGGATCTAAAAAAAATAATAATCCAAGATGGCGACACCCACAGAGACACGTGATGTCACCATGGAGTTACTACTGGTTCTATAGAATTGGATAGAACCGGTAGGAACCCACCTCTGGCTTAGAGACATTGCATTATCTTACTCACATTTCTATACATTTCAGCTGCCAAGACTGAAGAAAATGCTAACCATTTTAGTTTTTTAAAAATACACCTTAATAAGTCATTGCTTGCTCATGAAGCCCTCAGAAATATAGATAATTGTGAATAATAGCCAGTCTAGTATGCTATTAGAACATGCTGTTTTAAAAGATGTCAGCTGGCCTGTTCCTTCAATAGTGGGAGCTCAGGTAATGAATTACTCCAGGTAGTGGCAACTGAGACACGGAGGAGGCTTTTCCTTTTCAATGGACTCATGGTGGATTCTGGAGGAAAGGAAGAGAATGAGAAGCAAGGAATGTTGGAGAAGTTGCCAGAGTCTCTGAGGCTCCATTTCCACCACGATTCCTTCTATCCCTGCTTCCAAATGATCAGTGTAATTAAAGGAGGCTGATGGGTAACACCCCCTAAGAAGATGACAGCTGACATGGGCATGACGGCAGAGAGGTCAGCTGCTGTGGCCTAGAGATAGAGCTCCTGCCTCACAATCAGGAGGTTGTGAGTTCGATCCTTGGTAGAGGCAGTTGTAGGATCTCCTGCTTAGGCAGAGGGTTGGACTAGAGGACCTGCAAAAGGTCCCTTCCAACTCTGTTAATTTGTTGCTGTTATTGTTAAGTGTAGCTGCAACAACAGAAGTGGCTCTTCTCCCTCCCTCACAGGTTCCTTCCTTCCAGAGGTGGGTTCCTACCGGTTCTATCCAGTTCTATAGAACTGGTAGTAACTCCACAATGACGTCATAGAGCCAGTTCTGTCGGTGTCTCCATGGGTTCTGCCATCTTGGTCTTTGCTTCTGTGCATGTGCAGAAGCTAGTTTTTAACTGCCGCGCACTCTCTCTCATGCACTTTGCGTGTGCACTCGAGGCGCAACCCTGAGCGAACCGGCAGTAAGAAGATTCAGAACTCATCTCTGCTGCCTTCCATGCTAACTCTCTGCTTATTCTTTTGTGGAATTACACATAGCCAGATTTGTGTAATGGAGAAAGGCCTGGGGAATGGCCTTCCCTATAGATCCCAAGGCAGCCCCCTCTCTTATCTATATTATCTGTGTATCTTTGGGCAAGACATTGCATATGAAACCCATGCCTTCTGGAACCGAAGTTATAGGTTTACATCACCAAAGAAATAGCTGTCTTAGTTTTCTTTTTGCAGTAAGAAAAAAGAACCAGTCCTATAATACTTTCATTATCATATCATATAAATCTATGTGGACCATGGTCCAGCTTATTGTTTAGGGATAGTTTACATTTGTTCTGCCCAAATGACCAGATGCCATTCAATCAGCTAAATAGTGTCAGCTCCCATTTTCTGCCGACATAAAACTCCATGGCGCCTTTTTAATTGGCTTCTAACTCTGCTGTTGCACTGAAACAAAGGGTGATTTTCCTAATTACTATCTTGCTTTCTTCTTGTCCTCTGGAAGAAAATAAGTATGACTCATTGCTGCAGAAGTTAGCCTGAAAAAGACCAAACAAAGATCACAGTTGGATATGTTTGGATAACCATTTGCCTCGCTATACAGAGAAAGCTCTCCTGTAGTTTTTGTATCTTTGATTAATAAAATTATCTTCATTTACTAAATGAAATTATTACAATGACTAATGCCATTCCTTAATGTTCGTATTAGTCTCTTGAGGTTTGTAATTTTACTAGATCTTTTCCTGTTTTTAAATGTAATGTATTTCTATTTCTTCATTTAATTTATAAAACCATCCATGTCACAAACAAAAGTGGTGTGCAAGTTATAATTTACTGATGCCAACAAGGAATTTAGTAGTTTCCCCTAAAGTAAGTATTGAAGATTTGTTTAGATTATTACACTGTGGCTTTCTCAGTTTTCCAGTAAGGGGGATGAATGGTACAGGATCCAGTCCGAGTCAGCCAGCAGGACCAGGGATTTACTTTCCTGAGCTTTCATGATGTAGCTCATCTTCAGGGAAATCTTCTTTAGCAGTGTGTGTGCTTTGGGCTAATCTATGTGTGGTATTTATATGGTGCCTTGTTGTGTGTGTGTTGCTTTTTAGTAGTTGATTGGGTGTTGATGGCTGGCTCTTAAGTCATTAGTTGTCATTTCCTTGTGCTGTCAAGTCCTGGCCTCCTAAGCACTTGAAAAGCTGGTGGTAAATTAGCATTCCTGTTGATTGACGAGGGACCCATTTCCCAGGCTTCAATCATTCCCTAGCTGTTTTTGTGCCTGTTTCTCCAATAATCTTGGTAGCTGCAAAATTTAATACATGTCCTTGTTCATTGCAATGTGACTACTAGTGAGTGATCAGATGAGGGGACCCAACTCATTGGTAGCCTGTACAGTGTGAGGGGCTTCCACAGAGAGGAGGGGGTCAAGCTATTTTCAAAAGCATCTGAAGGCCAGGCTAGGAATAATGGATGGAACTGACCAAGGAGAAATTCAACCTGGAAATAAGAAGGAACTTTCTGACAGTGAGAATGATCAACCAATGGAACAGCCTGCCTTCGCAGGTTGTGAGAGCTCCAACACTTGAGACATTCAAGATGAGTTTGGACTGCCATTTGTCAAAAATGGTATAGGGTCTCCTGCTTGAGCGGGGGCTTGGACTAGATGGCCTACAAGGTTCCTTCCAACTCTGTTAATCTGTAAAGCCTCACATTGCAATGAACAAGGACATACCGTGTTTTCCTGAAAATCCCCAAAATAACCCCACCTTGACTTTTACACATGATTTTACATGTAATAGCACTTATATACTGCTTCACACTGCTTTACAACCCTCTCTAAGCAGTTTACAGAGTCAGCATTTTACTTCCAACAATCTGGGTCTTCATTTTACAAACCTCAGAAGGATGGAAGGTTGAGTCAACCTTGAGCCTGGTGAGATTTGAACTGCCCAACTGCTGGAAGTTGGCAGTCAGCAGAATTAGCTTGCAATACTGAATTCTAACCACTGTGCCACCAAGGCTCTTATATATTTGAGGTTAAGGCAAAAGATAAAGATGTTTGAAAAGGGATTCAGGGATACTACATTTACACACATTTCTGAAGAATATGGTGTAAGAAATAAGCCACATTACATATTCATACTACAAAACAAGTTAAATATGTACATTATGCAGTACAATGTAATATAAATATCATCACACAAATGGTTGAATCTAAGACAAATCAGGATGTGAAAATGTCACAGGAAGTAAGAGTGAACAAACCAATCATGGAGTGGTATATTCAGCAATGTCCATGCAGCATTAATACAGTGGCATTACTTTATGTAGGGAGCAACGGAGCATACAGATTTAACACCAGTCATAGTTGGCAAGTCACATCATCCAAGAGTTTTGAAAAGCCTCATACATCAACTGCTGGTCATATGCTATATCACACAAAATGTATGGCTTACGTTGACAGTTTTCAAGACTGATTCTTCAATCATTTTGTGCCAGAAGTCACAGGAGGTATCAAAATGAAGTGTTGAAAATGTAAAGGGTCTTTTAACTTTTGCTAGTGCTTCTGGCACAACATTTCTGTATGAAAGGTGGAAAATTAAGTTTGTGTTTTTGTCTAAGTATACAGCATCAGGTATTCATCCCATGGGCGGGTGGATCATCCTGGAAACCAAAAGTGCTTAGCAAGGAATTTAGAATAAAGAGAGGGTTGTGAAGAATCCGATAAAGGAAGAGACACAAGAGGGCAATATATCTTACAAAATCTCAGAAACTATATCAGAAACTATAAAATGCTAAGTCAGCATTTTTCAACTTCATTGCCACTTGGAATTCAGGAAATATTCTAGATTTGGCACCTAGTTGCAAAAACAGTTTTATAACAACAGATACGGACTGGCAGATTAGAAGATTTGAAGTCAGAAACTATTACAGAACCATAAAGAAAGCAGGCTAAGAGAAAGGAACTGAAGATAATAACATGCAAGAACTAGGGGATAATTAAGTCCATCTTATGTGATTGCATGATTGTGGTGAGGAAGATAGCACTAAGGTTCTAGCCAGCAAGAAAGAATATAACAGAATAACAGAGTTAAAAGGGACTTTGGAAGTCTTCTAGTCCAACCCCCTGCTCAAGCATTTCAGAAAATGGCTGCTCAATCTTTTGTTAAAAATCTCATGTTGTAGCACACACAACTTCTGGAGGCAACTCGTTTCACTGATTAATTGCTCTAATTGTCAGGAAATTGCTCCTTAATTCTTGGTTAGTTGTCTCCTTGATTAGTTTCCATCTACTGCTTCTATTTTCAGGTGCTTTGGAGAATAGACTGACTCCCTCTTCCATGTGGCAGCCTTTCAAATATTGTCACCCCTAGTCCTTCTTTTCATATAAAAAAAGGAAAGGATGATAGCAATGAGACTGGGGAAATGCCAACCACTAAAATAAATTTATTAGAGTTGAAATCCCATTTTTGTGATGTTTATTAATCCTCCTTTGATAGCGAAATCCAGTCATAATATTGTACTTTTTGGAAAATAATCATACAGAAGTAGCATGTTTCATTTACCCAATTAAAAGTGTTCACACCAATAATCAAAGTTAAATAAGTTTTATTTCTCATCTATGAGTATTTTTGTTTATTTATGAATTACATTATAGACTGAGTATTAAAAATGATTCTGGGTAGCAAACAAAAATACATAAATACAATACAACCCTGTACGATACATTGGATTCAATCCAGGAGTTTATTTGTAACCATGTTGTGTACCTCTTGCATTTTATGAGTCAGCTTCAAGGTCAGCACCATGTAGAGTTCAGTGCAGTGATCCATGCAAGAAGTGACTGAGGCTGGTGTGACTGTGAGAAGATACTCCTCCTCTAGTGAAAATTGCAACTGATGTACCAAATGAATCTGGGCAAAGCCCTATTCACTACAGCTATCACCAACTATTTGTTCTGACCTAGATCTGACCTTCTTGATTACATCAAGGCAAACAAAGAGTGTTTTAAAAACCTCTTTTTTATTTACGGCAGCTGGAAATTGGATTCATTTCCAGCCTGGCCAGAATTATCTCAATTAGTCCTATGGAACTCTGCCAAAGTCTTTCAATATAAGTCCTTCAAGATAAGTCCCTGGGGCAATGTTAAACGAAGTTCAAAACTAAGCAAGAAAATTCAAAACCAAACCAGAAGTCAGAGTCACACTTGGAGCTGTGAAATGATTTCAAACGAGTTCCGAATGAGTTGCTTCTTGTAACTCATACATCCGGTAGCTCTTCTTTTAAGTCTTCTAGGAGGGTCCAACCCCTCCTAGCCTTACTCCCAAGTAGTCCTTTTCCTTCACAACTGCTCTTGTCTTCTAGCAGCTCTGCGCATCCACACATTAGGGAATTTACACCCCCTGTCCCTCTGCATCACTGCTATCAGACCCTGCAGGCTCCGGCACACAACTCCCAGATGGCCCTGGCATCATCTCTGCCTCTTATGCAGAGACCCTGTGTGAGGCTTCCCTAGACTCCAGAGCTGACCCATATTCCTCTCCGCTGTCTGCCAGGTCCACATGTTGCCAGTAAACTATTTGAGTCCAGGAGGATCTCCAAATTGTGTATTACTTATGCGCAGAAGAGTGCAACCTTATTCAGAACTAAAAATTAAAATGTCAGGGTTCCAAGTAACACCCCCGACAGAAGTAAGACTCCAAGGTAGGCATTTCCTCAAAGTTCATTAGAGATGTCATATTGGCACATCTGGGAAAAGCCGAATCTGAAAGCCCCCCGGGTTTTCCACACCCAAAGGAAAATCCCTTCCCTGCACCCACTAGTCCATCACCTGGCCCAATCAGGTCACCCTCCTGACTGGAGTTGTTTCCCAGTCACGCCTCTCCAGGTGCAGGCTGAACGTCCTTGATTCCTAGGGGAAAGAATGTTGTTATAGCTATACATCTCATCCAGTCTCTATCCAACCCCCCAGAGGTGGGTTTCTACGAATTATATCCAGTTCTATCTGGTTCTATAGAGTAGGTAGTAACTCCGTAGTGATTTCGCAGAGTCGGTTCTGTCCGTGGCTCCGTGGGTACCGCCATCTTAGATTTTGCTTCTGTGCATTCGCAGAAGCTAGTTTTTGACTGCTGTGCTTTGCACCCGCGCTCGAGGTGCAACCCTGAGTGAACCGGCAGTAAGAAGATTCAGAAATCCACCTCTGCAACCCCCTTCCTATTTCCCACAGAATGCCCATCCACCAAGTGTGGCAGCCCTGAAGATCCAAAGAAAAAGATGGCCTCCAGGGCTGACAGAAAATGTCACGATACTGGGAGAGCAAAAAACAAAACAAAACACACTCCATCTTGTCACAGTTGACCTTAAACCTGTTACTGCCTATAGAGACCCTAACAGATTTCACACTAGAACAAGATCTAGAGAACACAATTTCTCTACTGTGGAGTTGAGATGTGTAACCATGTATCATCAATGATTACATTGATGATACTTGATCTTGTGTTGGGGGTTGATGATACTTGATCTTGCGTGAACCAATCATATTGTCCAGTGCCCTCATACATATGTTAAAGAAGAAGCTTGACAATATTGAACTCTTTGGGACCCCACACTCATGAGTTTAAGACACATCTCTTTCAACACTTGGTCTATCAAATATTTTTTTTAATTTGAAACAGCAACATTGCTGTAGTACAATATATCTACAGTTTAAAAGTTTGTTCACTTTGAAAGGAAGCCTATAGATTGATGCCCCAAGTAATCTTTTGATTTCTGACATTTGGAATATTTGTTCAGTTGCATTCCCTTCCTTTCTCTCTGCATTTTTTACATGACTCCATATGCTTCTAAAAGAAACTTTGTATGTGTATATAAATCTATATAACATGTTACTTAACAGCACTGCATGTGTTGTTCTATTTTTCAGTTTGTAAAAGGTTGCATTAATAATTCAGGACAATATGAAGACACTAATGAGGTTGTGCTTCGGAACAGATACTTTCTTGATAAAAAAAAACCCAACATGTTACATTTTACCATCCTAGATCTGTTATTATACACAGTTACTTGCAGTGAACAATAAGAGTATTTAATGACATCCTTAAACCATTTAATGAGATAGCTATGGCTTATTAATGTAGAGTAATCAAAAAACAAAAGAAAACAAAAGAAAGAATTAAAAAATGGGGGGAAAGGAGAGAAAGACAAATTCTTGTAATTTGGGGTAGGTTTTATAGAAATGTAATGAGTAAAATGCGTACAATATTTTTGAGGGAGCCAGTTTGGTGAATAGCTAGAAACTGGGTCCTGTCCTGCATTAGACATAAATCAGCTGGATTATCTTGGGCCAATCATTCTCTCTCAGTCTTAGGAAGGAGACAATGGCAAAGGCCTTCTGGAAAACCTTGCCAAGAAACCTGCAAGGATATGTTTCAGAAGTTGTTCAGAGTCAACATTAACTTGAAAGCACACACCCAAATCTGGTGGTTTTCCCTTTTTGGAGCCCTCAGTTTGACAATATCACATCATTAATCACCATCTAACACCTGCAGAAGAGAGGCTTTAAAAGAAATGGTGTAACGAGAGAGCACACAAAAAGTTTACATAGTCTTGCTCTATAGATAAGAACAAAACTGCATTTTCATGAGTCAAAGTTCTCTTTATAAGTGGCTAACCAAGACAATTCAGAATACTGGTACATCTTGGATATACAGAATGGCTGTTTGGATTTTACAAACAGTTGTTGAAGAGCCCTCCACCTATATACACTCCTTGTTGCTAGTAAACAGAATACAAGAGAGTCTAGTCAACTCAATAAAAAAACAGCCAGTTGCTGTGGGACCAACTTGTAGCACATACTGCTAATCCAATTTGAAAACCAGAAGAAAAATTGGCGGCAGCTGATAAGAAGGCTAAGCTGAACAAAAAAGCTTTGGGGAACCTCAGATGGATTGCAGAAGGAACATCCATTGCTATAAAGTAGTGTTTTTCAAACTCTGCAACTTTAAAATAGATGAACTTCAATTCCCAGCATTTCCCAACAGTGAATACATTTAGACAGCTGACTAACACCTAGTTGCTCAAGATGAGTTTTCAATGTCTATGTCTTTTATCTTCTCTGTGCTCTCTTAAGTTTAGTTTTCTATTGGTTTCTTTCAACTCTGGCTTTATAAATTATTGCTCAGATTTGCTAGAATGTTTAGCATGATCATGCCAAAGATTTGACAATTTTCATAGAATTTAATTTCCATATTGAGCCAGGAGTGAAATCCAGCAGGTTCTGACAGGTTCTGGAGAACCAGTAGCGGAAATTTTGAGTGGTTCGGGGAACCAGTAAATACCACCGCTGACTGGCCCCAGAGTGTGGTGGGAATGGAGATTTTGCAATATCCTTCCCCTACCATGCCCAAACCACACCCACAGAACCGGTAGTAAAAAATGTGGATTTCACCACTGCATTGAGCCTAAGATGCTGCCATATATCAGATAAAATTCATTTATCAGAATTATTTGGGAACTAGACTGCCTTCTAAATCTAAAAATAAACAAAAATTCTGAAAACAGCCAGAAATCCTGGAGGCATCTCTTATTTTTAAATTTTATTTGATCCTTTCTCCTAGAAGCTTCCATATGGAAAAGCTGAATTTTGTCTTATCTATGTCTTTTTGCAACAATTTATTTCTTGTTTTGGGAGCTAACTTTCTTAGAAGTTTGCAGAAATGCTGTCAGCAACCTGGCGTGGCTTTTAAAATAGCAATATAAGTTTGCTTTAATAAAGAAGCATGGTTTTTAAATCCAAACAAGAGAAATTGTTCTCTATTCTGTATTGATTAGATCTGAAACACTTGTCCACAGTTCATCTTTCAGACTCACTGAAAGAGATATACAGAAGGATAACAAAGAAGATAAGACAGCTAGAAACTTAGTCTAAGGAAGAAAGTCTGAGGACACTGGGTTTGTTTAGCACCAATAAAATATGGTTTAAGATAGCAGACTTGAAGTACTGGTTACAACCTGTTCTCTAATAAAGGAGAATACTTGCAGCTCAGGGTTGACATGAGGGATCCTTGATGTTCTCTGAGCTTGTTTCCTTGCAGATGTTTCATTACCTAAACTACGTAACATCATCAGTGCTTGTTCTAGATAAGCAAGCTTAGAGAGCACCAAAGAACTAACACTGATGATGCTACCTTGTATGGGTAATGAAACAGTGGTGGGATTCAATTTTTTTTACTACCGGTTCTGTGGGTGTGGCTTGGAGGGTGTGGCATGGCATGGCTTGGTGGGCGTGGCAGGGGAAGGATACTGTAAAATCTCCATTCCCACCCTACTCCAGGGGAAGGTTACTGCAAAATCCCCATTTCCTCCCAATCAACTGGGACTCGGGAGGCAGAGAATAAATGGGGGTGGGGCCAGCCAGAGGTGGTATTTACCAGTTCTCGAACTACTCAAAATTTCCACTACTGGTTTTCTGAACTACTCAAAATTTCCGCTACCAGTTCTCTGAACTACTCAACATTTCCGCTACTGGTTTTCTGAACTACTCAAAATTTCCAGTACCAGTTCTCTGAACTACTCAGAATTTCCGCTACCAGTTCTCCAGCACTGGTCAGAACCTGTTGAAACTCACCTCTGTAATGAAACGTCTGCAAGAAAACAATCAAGCTCAAAGAGCACCAGGGACCCCTCAGACCTGATCTGTTGTTGTTGATATGCTGAAAACCAAGGCATGGACTAAATGATTTATATTACAGGCTAATAAAATCCTAAAAGTATCTTTTGATATAAAACAATTACTTTATTTTTGACATCATTTTTAACAGGGGTTGGGTGATGGCAAAAGCAGGAATGTGCCATTGTACTACAAACACCACTCTTTGTGTACTTGTGGCATAAAATGGATCTTGTAGCACGAAGGCATAATGGCCCTTTCGTCCTTGTAGGAAGTGTGAGATCCTTCAAATACCTATCTAGTTGACCCAAGTACTGAAGTTCAGAAGTTTCTGCAGTCATTTCTGACTTTCATCTTTACATTTGTCATTCTGGGCTTGAGAGTCTGATGAATTAAAATGAAACAGTTTAATTGAAATGTTGCCTTTCTCTTAATCATACAGCCACATTTTAATTTCAACAGTAATTGAAGTAGAAGCTCCCATATCTTAAATAAAAAGAAAATGAAACATATATCAACGGTGGCTTGGTTGTCTTCCTTTTAAAGGGAGCTTTGCCAGTTATTGGACTTTTCTCTCACTGCATCTTACTTTTGAGGATCAGAAGCTGCTTATTCTTTAAAATGATTATGAATGTAGCCACTCTCTAAAATACAACACACTGAAAAATAGATAAGACATTTAGAAAAAAACAATTACAAGTCACAGCAATGTTGTCAAAGCATTTAAGGGCTCTGAAGTAGAGGTAAATTATGCTGAAATACTGCTTGCATCTCTATGCCAAGTCCATTTGCAAAGTGTGCTTGACAGAAGGATGGAGATCATTAGATTTCTGCTCCGTGGCCCATGGAAATTCTTCAATGTTTCTAGAATATGCAACCTATTCTATACA
The DNA here is from genome assembly GCA_032467955.1 of Pseudoxenodon macrops. Classification (NCBI taxonomy): domain Eukaryota; kingdom Metazoa; phylum Chordata; class Lepidosauria; order Squamata; family Pseudoxenodontidae; genus Pseudoxenodon; species Pseudoxenodon macrops. The sequence goes on from JANHFT010008524.1 coordinate 85,602, forward strand.
TAAACACCCCACACATTAATGTCCTAGGCATATTTATTTTGTAATGCTAGCTGGGGTAGAGCAAACCATTAATCAAAGGTGTCTTTCATGCTTAAATAAAAGCAGATATGTCTACTTAAGCTTTAATCTATTCAAGTTTCACCTATCCTTTACATTCTTCCATCCAAACTTTTTGAAGGAGAAAAAAAAACTTTAGCAAATTTTATGGATTTCCTTTGGTGCAAAAGTTAATATCTCTCCATTTTCAGGTCATGCCTGCCAATATTTCAGACTTAGATATAGAGACATGCAGGACCGAGCTAACCTTGGCGCTACTTGAAAAGCTAAGCAGAATAAGAATTAGTTAATGCTTGGATGGGAGACCATAAGAAAAACCTTAGGATAATAAGTACAACTGGGAGGTTCAAAAAAACAACAACCACAGAATAAGGCAATAACAAATTATTTGCATAGTTTTGCAATCCGAACAAATGGACACTGACAGAGTCCAACTTGAGGGATTTGACCTTTACCTATTCTGTCTGCCTCATGCCTTAGCACAATATCCATCCATACATAATTTGCATTTCACTTATTCCTTGGCAGCTATTCTGTCTCTCAAGTCCCCCAAAGTTACTTTTCAAATAAATCCAATCAAGATAATTCAGATAATGATTTCTTTATATCCCAGACATAAATAAATTTCTTCCTTCTGGAAAAACATGGTGTGATCCTATTTTGATTGAATTGAAGTTAAAGTGTCAAAATAAGGAAGAAAGTCAATGGAATAATATTTCCTCTACATGCGCAGGAGATTCAGTAAGTCTTAGAGTAACATCTAAAAGATTACAGCCTCTTACAAAATTCACAATAGCATTTAGACTTATATACTGCTTCACAGTGCTTTACATTTAATTAAGCAATTAAACAACATTACAGAATTAAGGAAATAAAGCAATAAACTCATCATACAAGTAATCCAGCAGCAGATTCTTTCAACATTTCCTAATCTTATCACATTTTTCTTGGTCAATTTATAAAGGTTTTTGTCCTGTAGACAATTTGAATAAATTGCTATATATACCTATCCAGATGTGAGTCCAGTTAAGTCTGAGGAGGCTTATTTCCATCCAAGAAGGTATTAAGATTAATTTTCATATTTAATTTTCATATTTAATTAAGTTGGTTTGTTCTTAAGTAGTTGCAAAAGATCACGTTTTCAGCAAAAGTGTGATCATGAAGATAAATAGACATCTAATGAAGTGGTGGATTCTTCCCAGTTTTACTACCGGTTCGGTTATCGCATGCTTCATGCACGCGCTTCGTGCTTCATGCGTGCACTTTGTGCTTCATGTGCACATGCACCAAAAAAAGTGCTGCACATGTGTACGCACTTTACAAAAACTGTTTAATTGCCCGTTTCTACTGCGGAGAGCACAGCTGATTCCCGTGGCAATTCACTCTGCCATTCTAATCAGCTGAGAAGATAAAGAGCAGAAAGGAGCCCAGGCGGGCGGGCAGGTGGGCGGGCCAATCTCAACGTCGGAAAGAACAGGTTCCCAATTAGGTGATTGTCGCCTCTAATGGTTCTCCTGAACTGCTAAGAACCGGGAGCAACCCACCACTGATCTAATGAACGTGGCCAGAAAAAGCACTCTGTTAAAGGAGAGATGAAGAGACATATAAATACAAGAGGGGATGGGAGAAGCCACATGAGGTTGTCCCAGGTATGTTGCTTTAATTCCAGCTGTCTACAATTTTTCAGGCAGCATTTTGCTTTGCACTTTGAGAACATGGCAATCCCAGGAAATACATGACAATTGATAATAGTGCTAGCAAAAGCAGCAATGAACATGCAAGGTGCTCCTGGAGTCTTAGTTTTTAGATTTGTTGTAAAACCTGATATGTCTATGGAGATTCTCAGTCATCCAGGTTATAGTTCTCCCAAAGGTGCTTTTTCTGTTGTGTTCTGCCTAAATCCCCTGCATCATGTACCCCGGAGGGGGGGATTACTGATCTGCATATGACTAACGGGTGTGCCGTCGCTGGTTGG
>JANHFT010008524.1:89715-102634 GCA_032467955.1 Pseudoxenodon macrops
TCTATTCTATTCTATTCTATTCTATTCTATTCTATTCTATTCTATTCTATTCTATTCTATTCTATTCTATGAGATGGATTCTGTGATAAACATACAGGACTATAGATACTCTATGTCCTGAGAGTAGCCTCCTGTTCTTATCCCCTCCTTCCCTTGCCAAAAAAAGACCAAACTTACCTTTAACAACAAGGATTTTTTTCCCCAAATGTTCTACGTCCGGAACAAATTACTCACCTTTAAATACCAAAGAGTTGCCCACCTCTTTTTCACCTCATTGGCCTAAATGTTTCAAGAATGGTTTCACTCCTCCCCTTTCCTACCTGACATACCATTCTTATCTGCAGCAAGAACATTATTTTTAAATATTCCCAAGAACCTGAGCGATGTCCTGGTTTGCTCAATACTGAGCCACAGAGCAGGAAGTAGCAATGAAGACTTTTCCTAAAACAGATTATGTTATCTCCAGTGACTAATCTCATCAGGATGGCCTTGGCAAGATTAGGACATTTCCTCTAAGATTAACAAGTTTATTTTTTGAAAACAAAAGCTCTATTCATCTGGTTCGACTTGAAAATAACGATACAGGTTGTCTTAGGCCTCTGATGAAACTGAGTCCCTGGCTCCTGCAGAGGGATCTGTCCAGATAATATCTCACCACACTTTGCAAAAAAAACAAACATTCAGACATTACAGAAGCTCCTTACGCATTATCCCTTATTCAAAATAAGGGAGACCTTATTTTGAATCCACATTTAACAATCTTGGGAAGCACAACTGAGTTCTCTCCTCAGTGAACGTGTAACCGTTTTTTTCCTGCTTTTTTCAAGAGTGAGTTCATGGAGCTCCATTATGACTTTTGCCTATTCCTGCACCATTTTGCTCCTTGTTGGGTTGCTTTGGCTGTTGCTATTCATAGCTAGTTGGTACCTGATTTATCCGCCTTTCCTGCTTCACCGCAGAAGCCACTGATAGTAAGTACCCATGAGGTAGGGATGGAGTGAGGTTAGACAGGTTAAAGGCAAGAGAGCTCATTTAAAGGGCCAAGTGAATTATCTCCAATTTCAGCTCAGGCCCTACCTGTCAGCCAGGCAGTACCAGGAATGCTATTGATGTAATTGTGAGGAAAAGCCCACTGTAAGGAGGCAAGAATAATTAAACCCTGTTGAAAATTAGTTGACAAAAGCAAAGAGAAAGTTCCTAAGGCAACAATCCACTCCACGTCTGTGTGCCCCTTTGGACTCCCCACACAAGGCTGCAGAACCATATTTTAACTCCTTTTGGAAGGCCAGGAGATTGGTAAAATCAGTTACTATTCCTTTGCCCTACAGCTTGCAGAACGATTTCCCATTCGTAACTCATCATATCATAAAATCCACAAAACAAATGCCGGCGTCCACGGAGCAGAATCGGTTCTGTGATGTCACCAGCGGCTTACTACCAACTACTCTATAGTACCAGTCCGAACTGGTAGGAACCCACCTCTGCAGTAGCAGCAGCAGGAACCCCACAGCATGAACTGTACCACTCAGCCCCAGCCCCTGTAGCCAACCAAAAGGATACCAGGTCGATAATATCAAAAGCTGCTGAGAGATTAAGGAGAGAGAGGATGATTGCACTATCTCATCTTGCTCTCACTAGAGATCATCAACAAAGCTTCTATCTTGAATTGAACCTGGAAGCAAATTGCCAAACAATGCAGTTCATGGTAAGAGGTATTACATGTGCTATTATTCTGGAATATAGCTTGTGTGACTGCTCTTTGCAGCAGCTGAAGCTACTGGTCCCATGTAAAGCCCATTGTAATCCAAATGTGAGATGACCAGGACATGAGGGAGCAAGCAGAGAGCCTCCCCATCCAGAAAAGGGCATAATTGGTGCACAGCATAGAGTTGAGCAAAGGCCCTTCTAGCCACAGCTGCTAGAACAGCTGCTTTTCATGCCCTTTCATGCATTTCTTAGTTACAACACAACTAACTTGGGGTAGACATGAAGGTTTAACATGTTTTTCCTAGCTAATGGAAATAGAGATGGTGAGATGCCTCTGCAGAATTACATGGACAGATTCCTCTGCAGAAGCTAGGAGCTCAATCTCCTCAGGGGCCCAAGCAAAAATGGTAATGGAAGGTCTTACACAATCATCAGAAAGAGATCCTACAGCAGCCAATGAGAGCTAAGAAGATCCCAGCTCAAAACCACATCATCATTAACACTGTCAATTTGGCACTGTAAACATCTGTTGGAGAAGGAAGGAAGCACTTCCTTAAAATCTGTACAGAGAAGATGAATCAAACTTGACTCTACAAATGGCCAGGTGATGTACAGGGAGATATGTCTTCTGTGCAAGGCATTTCATACATGCTTAGTGGAAGATGAGGATCAGCCCACTAAAATCTCTACAGGAGCTGCCTAGCTGATCAACTCCAGCTGATCAACTGGCATTCCTTTTTATTATTATTATTTTCATCAAGCATATTGTCAGGCCTACAACCATATTTTTGTTGGAGCTTTGGCCTGCCACACTTTCTATTATTCTACTATGCATTTTCTATTGTGGGAAAATGGGAGGGGGGATTGTACGGAGCTGGGAATATGTAGCCATAACAAAATTCTTTCTAGAAAGTCAAAGTCATCCTTTGTCTTTGCACTTGACCGGAACTGGATGGGCGAGGCTGCCAGCTTGGCAGTGAATGATTGGACCATGTGATGGACCTGTGGGTGTGGGCGCAAGATCTTGAACTTCCAACTGAGTGGTGAAAACCTGGGAATCTTCAGATTCGGGTTTTCACAGATGTGCTAACATGTCTCTCTTAATAAATTGGAACTTTGAGGATGTGTCATTGTCACATCCAATATAGTTTGTGTGTGTGTGTGTGTGTGTGTGTATGTATTTGTGTGTGTGGGTTATGACAACAATATAGTAATGGCTTGTCATTGCCTTCTTTGCATAATGTTTTTTTTCATCTTCCTGGTCCAGCCTGGCATTTTTAAGTCTTTCAAACAAACACTAATCAGATCTAAGCCTTCTTATTTACTACATTTTTAAAATCAAACAAGTTCAGTTTGGTGCTACTTTTGCTATCGCTTATCATGTTTGCAATTGTTAATTTGAGGAAGCATTATCTTTTTCCTTTCATGCAATTGCATAGAATGCAAATGTCCAAATGTCTAAAGTAGCATATGACCATTTTATATTTCACAATATGTTATCTGATTGTTATTTAAGGGATACTGTGATCCTTTACACTGTTTCCTGGGAATGAAGCTCATAGAATTTAGTGGGACATATGTTCAGATTGAAATGTCTAATTTTAAAGAAGCAGGAAAGAATATTGACACTTTTCAACTTTGATGCTGGAGAAGTTTTTTTTTTAAAAACCATGGACAGCTTCATTTTCATTTGAGGCAGAATTTGAGGTTTATCATATTTTGAGGTTTATCATATTTTGAACATATTATGCAAAGACTTAGTACTGCGGAGAAGTCCATAATGCTGGAAAAGGTGGAAGGAAAAATCTATCTACATGGTTGATAACTAGTTGACACCAACTTGATGGCTTATAATATCTAAGTTAAATTGTAATCTATATTCCAAGTCCAATTTCCCCCCCCCTCCAATTTAACATTTTCTAAGTTAAAAAAAAAAAAAAGCATTTTACAAATATAAAAGCTTGCTGCAGTATGATAATTGGGAATGTCCTTAAATTCTTGGCAGGTAGTAATCATACTCAACTTTGAAAGGTTCCCTTCATACTTTCATATCCTTGAATTCGATCCAAATGGATGATACACAATGCTTTATTAAGTGTTCTATTAATCTCTATTAACAAAACATATCTATTATTAATATCTATGTGTTTGAAGGCAGATTATTTTAAAGTTTAGAATATATTCTGTCACTAAGGTGATTCTCATATTACTATTAATTACTTATTTTATTAATTACATGATGATAATCATGGAGCTTTTTTGATCATACTGAATTAAAGTTTACAACAATTTGTTGTTGTTAGTCACAAAGTTGTGTCCGACCCATTGTGACCCCATGGACAATGTTCCTCCAGGCCTTCCTGTCCTATACTATCCCCCGCAGTCCATTTAAGCTCATGCCAACTGCTTCAGTGACTCCATTCAGCCACCTCATTCTCTGTCGTCCCCTTCTTCTTTTACCCTCAATCGTTCCCAGCATTAGGTTGTTCTCCAGTGAGTCCTTCCTTCTCATTAGGTGACCAAAGTATTTGAATTTCATCTTCAGGATCTGGCCTTCTAAAGAGCAGTCAGGGTTGATCTCCTCTAAGACTGACCTGTTTGATCATCTTGCAGCCCAAGAGACTCGCAGGAGTCTTCTCTGGGAATCTCAGGAGAAATACTTGTATTACAACAGTTCAAGTATTTAAAAAAAACTTGTTTGGAGGACTTAACAGTCCAAAACCTTTCTTGGAGAAATCACACCAAAACAGTTCACAGGTAGTCCTTGATTACCAATGGTAATGGGGACTTGGGAATTCCATTGTTAAGCAATATGTTTCCAAGGATAAGATTATATGACTGTGCCAATTTATATGGCAGTTCCAGCATTCTCAATTTCTATTGTTAGGTCGCAGCACCCTGTGGTCACATGATCACTTTTTACAATATCATACCAGTTTCCCCATGGACATTGCTTGACAGAAACAGACAGGGAAAGTCACAAGTGGCAATCACATGATTACAGGATGCTGCAGCATCATAATTGTGAACCACTACCAAGCAACTATATCCCAATCACATGGCCATGGAGATTTTGCAAAAGCTGCAACCGCCAGGACCCATTATCAGTCCCTTGATTCAGCACCATCGTAACTATGAACAACCAGTGGATGAGTGAATGTTAGGTGAGGACTACCTAATGGTGACACAAATGTTCTTTGATATTGGTGGGACTTAACATATGAAGGTTGAAAACCACCCTTAAGGAGATTATCCTCCAAAGAAGTAGTTAGTACCGTAGTAAAATCAAAGAAAGCATCTTGCAAAATTTATGTATTACAAAGAACTGTATGTATTAGGAGAAATATTCATAAACATGCATTTTCATTAGGGCTTTCTTGATTTTTTAAATTCTCTTTGCAGTTGCCTCTGCATGGGACGGTGCTTTGATCATCTGTCTAGACACTGACTGAATCTAGTCTACTTTGCTATGGCAAGATAGCTACACCAGATGTCCTCAAACATATTTATAGTTTAATAAAAGAAAAGTAAGAAAAAGAGAAATCTTTTCATGTTTTATGAAAAGCAGGGGCAATTTATCTGGGTTCAGAAGAAGTTGGGATGAATGTGTTCATCCTGTCAAACTGTATCACATTTTGTCCTACTTGGGCTGGGAAAATGGTTAGAATAAGTACTTTGCACCTGCAGAAAAGTAACACCTGTTGCTATTCATTAAAACTGTCTGACTTTTTCTCAGGCTTACACATGAGCCAAAAAAAGGTGCCATCTGCTTTAAGAAATCCACTCTGATATGTGAGTGGATTTATATCTCTGTTTTGTATTTCTGAAGAAGAGTATCATTTTCAACGGTCAGGGAGTAGGATTTTAGCCTTAGCATAATTCGATGTCCTTTTTCATGTTTAGATCCCATTCCCAAGTATATATAATTAAATCAGACTTTAATATTCTGTTCAGCAACATAAAGTCAAACACTTAGCACCTTACAATCTTTTTGAAAGTTCCCTCTGAACAGTCTCAAACGGATAAAAAGTTTAGAATGTTGATATTTGAAAGTAAGCTTTAGGGTATGTTAAACCAGACCAATTGACTTAATCATCAGACCTCCAGTTCATTATCAGTAAGATGGTTGACTTGAAAATTTATCTTAAAGTTGTTTTGCAGTCAATAACTGAAATAAATTGAACCTGATGACAAATACTTTCATTTATTAGTGAAAATTTGCCATATTCAACTTTAAAACTGGGTACTAATGAAAGTCCTATCATTGTGCCCTACAGATAGAGAGCAGAAATATACTATTAAAAAGTACCAGCTAATTAACATACTATCATAAAAGGCAACTGTATGCAAAATGCACTGTGCTTTCACAGGTCTCTGGAATGATTCTTCATTCTAAAATATGTGTTCTTCAGCAAGAATTCAACATAAGAACGGTGGCTGTATAAATGTTTTAAATAAATAACTAAGAATACAAGATTGGCCTTGCTAGTTCTGTGACAATAAATAATCATCTGGTTTTATTATTTATTTGGATTTCTTTGATAGAAGAACCAGATGGGAATGTTAGAATGATTAGAAACTAACCTGAAACAAACACAACTAAAGAATCACACATTCTTCCAGTTATTTTACCTGTCTCCCTACCTTTTGCATAGTTTTTTCAAAAGTGCAAGTTCATCAGAGCATCAAATACATTCTAGTATAGAGCCTTAAAGCTTTAGGCTTCTAAATGATGTATCTTCTTCTCCCAAACCTTTTAATGCAGTTTACAGATTTCTACAGATTTCTAAAAAGTGACATTTGTGAAGGGGAGCCTAAAGGGCAGAATGGTAACAACTGTACATACAAACAGTCCTACTTTTTTGTCTGATGGAAGCCCTGATGTTGCTTTTGTTTTTCTGTTAAATGCAGCAAATTTCTGCAAACACCCGTGTCATCAGCATATGGCTTAAGGCCTGGTTAATGATGGGACTGTCTATCTCCAATTGTTTCTACCTATCTGGTACATTGAGGAAAAAGTGGTATGCTCCATGTCTTTTCAATAAAACATGGTGCCTTCTGGGATCAAGGAAATTGATCTTCTCTGTTGCAGCCTTTATCCTCTGAAATAGCTCTTGACTAAGTGTGGATGGTTTTAAAACCCAACCTCCCACAATAGAAGCTACATAGGAACATGTTTAGATATGCACAAACATACTACAGCAACTTGAACATCAGGTCACCTATACAATATGTTCCAACAAAATGGATACCCATGCAACGTCATCAAAATGTGCCTCACCACTGAACCTACTACAGCACAAGCAACAGAAGCTATGGAAAATATAACTGGCATATACCTGGATGAGCAGGAATTAGCATCAGGATTAATACCAGAACAAAAAAAAGCAGCAAATAATCCCCCAAACAAGGAATTACAAAGAAGAAGATTTCCACTAAAATTGTCAGAGCAATCTGCTGTATATAAACAGAGACCAAACCCCACTCCATTCTAGCACTGAAGATGTTACCTAGTTGGATAATGACATGTCTGCAAGAAAACAACCAAACTCATGGTTGATTTCACAGTTCAGTCATAAGCTACAAAGGTTCTCTCTCTTCTATTGATAGACTGAGAGGACAGAAAGTATTTATCTACAGTTTATACTAGGCCAGCACTGAAGATTATGGACTATAACCTTCAGTTAAGAGTACATTTTTTTCTGTAGTGGATTTAATTTGGGCTGATAGCAATATTTTACACATATAAAGGCATCCAAATTTGTTTTCATCTTGGAATTGATATTTAGATTCTACCATCTGATCTCTTCAAATTGTTCTATTCATACTTGGTTTCTGCTTGCTAATTAATCAGGAAGAGTCAAAGGAAATACTAGCTAAGTATTTTTTTAATTGGGGAAAAGCTTAATGAATGAGTCTATTAATTTAAGAAGATTTAGCAATTATGCATTCCTTAATATTGATTTCCACTAAATACTATCTTGAAATTAAATAGATTGATAATAAAATCTGCTCTCCCATACCCAGGTTCTACTACAATAGATCTAATGAATACATTGGCTGACTGCATTTCTCTAGCACAACAGTCACTTAGGAATAAATGGTGCAATTGAAAACATCAAGTTATAATTGAAATTGAAGAAAGAAAAAGGAAAGCGAAGTAGGCTGCCTTTAGTAGTATGCTAATGAATAGCATTCATTGGAATTAGAATGATGGCTAGGACAGGAATGAATTTGAGATCTTTTATTTCATCTTTCTCTCTAAGGAAGACATAATGTTACATATTCTGGTTTCTAGAGAGTTATTTCTGAGATACTGTACATAAAATACTAAAATGCTCTGTATGGAACTGATTCTAAATTGTATATGAATAAATATTGAAAACCATTTTAGCCATGGAAAGATAGGCAAGAAAGGTGATTTTCTTCCATTGTTGTTCCTGCTATCATTTTAGAGTGAAATGTTCAAATCCAAAAAATTGAAGAATTAAACTCTTCCTTTGTTTTTGTAAATGTGAACTATCAGTTCTTCCTTGCAACAAAGTTTAATGCACAGAGGAATGTAAAAATAAAAGAACAACCTGTTCCCTAGTGTTTTGATTTACTGTAGCAGGAAAGTTACAGTGGTCCCACAAGAGACAAAAAAGAAGAAAAATAGAAAGGTTCTGTTTTAGCATGAAAAATGTTTATGAGAAAATAGGAATAGTTGAAGGCATCTATGAATGCAAATATCTGGGAAAGGAAAAGCATGACAATAAGTAAGGACAGATACCAATAGAAGAGAATATTTGTAATCCAGGGTTTAACTGTGGATTCTTGGTGCTCTCTGGTTTGGTTGCTTTGTTCAGATGTTGCACTACCAAACTGAGTAACATCATCAATGCTAGAATGGAGTTGGTTTGTTTTCTCTTTATGTATTAGAAGCTGTTGCTATCAATATTGATGGATGTGTATCTGCTAGTTCCTTGATCAGGTTGTTGTTTACTGTTAGCTTGTTTGTCTGCATTGGTAAGTGAATTTATAATCACGTGTAATTTTGAACCAGAATAGAGTTTCTTGATTGGGGTATTGTTTGTTTCTTGATTGTTGGTCTGATGTTAATCTTGGTATTAATCTCTGGTCATCTGGGTATTGATTGCTGGTGAGGTGTTCTTTTGGTCTTTTTGTTTCCCTATTTTGGCTTTTCGATTGTTTCTCTTGAGTGCTATGTAGATGTTGTTTATCTCCATGTGTCTGTTGATGGCTAAATTGTCTAAATGCTAGGCTTCCAGAAATTCTCTATTGCAGTGGTTCTCAACCTGTGGTCTGTTGACACATGAGGGTCCATGATGTCATCACAGGGGGTCCATGAAAGCTTGAAGAAATGTTATGTTTTAAATCTTGAGTTAAGCCTTGGTGGTCTGTGGCCATGGTCCATAGTCACAAAAAAACATTTAAAAGCAGGTCTGTGGTGAAGAAAAGGTTGAGAGTCACTTTCCTAGTGTTTTGGATTTTGCTTGGTCTAGGATGCTCACAGTTTCCCAGTTAAGTCTATGACTAAGTCGGTCCATGTGTTGTGAAATTAAGGAGTTTTCATCAAATCTTTTGATTGCTGTTTGGTGTTCATGGGTGTGCAATGCTAGCCTTTTGCCTGTTTGTCCTATCCTATATAGTGGCTGTTACAGTCCTTACATTGTATGTTGTAGATGACTCATTTCCTTCCTTCTGAAGCTGATTTTTAAAAATTTACTTAGGATGTTTAGTTGGTTAACTGAGAACCAAAAAGAAGAGTCTCATCAATCCTGACAGGGCAAATCACAGGTATATAAAAAGGAAAAAAAAACTTATTTCCTTCAAGTGCAAATATTTTTTCCTAGTTGAGTGATTAGATTTAGACTTAGAGTTAAAATAACTTTATTGTCAGTTTGAATGTACGCTAATCAACATACATTAAAATGAAATTTCATTGCATACAGCTCTCAAAGGGTCACCACCTCCAATATACACTACGTAAACATGAAATGTCTGCAAGGAAACAACCAAAGTCAGAGAGCACCAAGGACCCTAGCGAGTACTGAATCATTCCTAAAAGAAAAAGGGAATTTATTTCATAGATCATCTTACTTTAGATAACAATGTAGTACTGAGAATCAGTTTGGTGTACCAGGCTAGAAGATAGGAGATGGTGAGTTCTATCCTCGCCTTTGGCAGAAAGCCAGCTAGATGATCTTGAGCCAGTCACTTTCTCTCAGTCCTAGGAAGGAAGCAATCAATGGTAAACTATTTCCAAAAAACTTTCCCAAGAAACTTGGAAAGACAATCCATACAATTGCCAGGAAACAACACCGACTTGAAGGAACAAAAAAAAAACTATTACTTAACAACAATAATAATATATTAAGTTTATATGCCATCCAGTTCTCAACAACTCTATATATCATGCATTGGGGATTTATTTTCTACTATATGAAAATGTGAAATGCAAAAATAACACTGCAAGATTTTTCTCCCAGGGATTTCCCAAATGTTACTTATGATTTGAAGAAGTTTACATCTACACATTACATCTACAAAACAGACTGCTTCAGACAAGTCAGGATGGAAGAAATTTGGTTACAATCAGGTTGAGAAATAAGTATGGAAATTAAAGCTTGGTGAAAATGCCAGATGTTTTCTATGGGATTTTTAAATAGAGATTTACAGATTTTGTTTTACAGATTTATAAAATCTGTTTGACAAGGTACGCTTGGAGAAAATGAGAATCATAGCATCCTCAAAGATGCCAAGGAAAATTGAGGGAGAGGTTAAGGGGAAGATGAAGAAGTTGCTGATAATTTGGAGTCAGAGAAAGAAATCAGAATTAGGACCCACTGGCCAAGGGAAGGAGCATAGAGGCAGAAACAAAACTCAGAAAAGTTAGGAAAGATGTTGTGAACGCATACACAGACATTTGCAGAGAGAAATAACTGCTTTAGTTTAGCTTGGACCTACATTAGAGATAAAACTAAGAAGAAAAGGAAAAGGTTAGCCAGAAAAAAGGGAAAGGATTAAGAGACAAAGGATGGAAGATTGGTGTGAGATAGAGACATGGAGATAGAGATGGAGTCGGAGACAGGAAGGAAGAAAAGAATGAATGATGAAGGAAGGAAGGAAGGAAGGAAGGAAATTTCAATATAAGGAAATTTTCTGGTATCTATGCTGGGGAGAGATTACCATTTGAAGAACCAGGTGGATGAGCAGACTGCATCACAGGCCAGGCTGGAAGAGACCATCTTACCTAATTCAGAAGGAAGAATCAAACAGACAACAGAGGAGAAAGAGAAAACTGCTATGTGAGCAAGCTGTTGCTTTGGGCATTTTGTCAGGAAGAGGGGAGAGTTGGATTCTTTAAATATTACTCTACTTTTGAAAAGTGTTGCCCCATTATAGAGACAGTAGAATGGCTTGCCTTCGGAAGTTATGCTTTATCACTGGAACTTTTCAAGAAGACCTTGGACAACCACTTAGCTGAAATGTTATAATGTCTCCTGCTTGAGACTAGAAGCCTTCCATGGTCCCTTTCAATTCTGTTATTCTTGTGTAAGGGACAAAGGACTAGTCTTGTTACTGAGCAAGCTTCTCTGTGGGACACAACACACAATCTATTCAGTTGCATAGGCTACTGTGACTTAAAATTGTTCTTGTACCTGTATGTTCTGTTTACTTGCATGGTATTTTCAGAATGCAAGTAGTAAAGTTGTTTCCTGTTCTTAATTAGAGGTTTTATTTTTTTTCTTTTTGGATGTCCCAGGAGGTGGGGAGAGACATCTCCTTTTGGAGACTTGAGATCAGATTTGTTTAAAGTGAATGGCAAAGATATTGGACAGCTCACAGAACAAACCAATTCCCTCATCCAAGGGAGAGACCTATAAAAATCTAACACTTATTTTTGACTGTAAAAATATATATTTCAGGCAGAGAAAGAACGATACACTGTTAAGGTTCAAGGATTTCCATATGAGGATTCTGGACTGGTTCAAAACTTAGTTGGGTCTGAGAGTTGCGTTGATTTATGTCTGACTCAGCTGCACACACTTTTTCATCGTTGTAAAACTATTATTTTGTTGAAAATGCTACAGTTCTGTCGAACTTGTGGGTGGTCTGTGTTTTCCGATTGGCAGGACATCTTGCGCCATCTTCCCTTTAAAGCAGAAAGGTGACTTGAGGGCTTTCCAATTACCCCTATCAGAACTATTCTGGATGTTTTTCTGCATGAGACTATAAAGATGCGCACAACCCTTTGGTAGGGAACATGGCCGGATGGCGTCAGTGTAAATCCATTTTCCTTTTGTGTTAAAGGTGTCTGGTGTGGTGAGGGATGTTTGTTTTCACCCTGCAGCAGTTCATGGGGTGGCAGTTGTTGTAAGGCCAGTTACAATGAAGATGATCACTGAAGGACTTTGAGGGACTGGGGAAGGGAAAACAACGGTAGTGTCTGTTCCTGCTTCTGTAGAAATGATTGCAAAACTTTCTCAGCATGAATGGCCAAATTAGTAATGCTAATAATAAAGTAACTGTGGGGTTATGTGATTGTGTTCCTTTAGTAACAGCAACCAGGATTAAATGGGATAAGGAAGCATGCTTAAATTATTTGAAGACCAGCTGTATCGTAAAAAGAAAGTGAAATAACATAGCATGTGATCCAGGGTATAATTAAATCTTCCTTTCTTATTTATTCACATATGGCCCCTTCAAGTCAGTGTGGACTTCTTGTGAATGGTCTGAAGTTTTCTTGGCAAGATTTTTCAGAAGTGGTTTGCCATTGCCTACTTCCTAGAACTGAGAGAGTGACAGGTCCAAAATCACTCAGCTGGCTTTATGCCTAAAAGAGGACTAGAATTGCAAAACAGCCCAGGATCTTCATTGTCAATTTCCACGACAATTTTCCAGCCAGTCTCACAATACTTTACTCCTAACTCCCCACGCCACCACTTACCTGCTTCCTGAAAGGAGAAGGGAAAGAGAGGGAAGGGGGAAGGAAGAAAATGACAAAATGACAAGGTTGGGAGAGAGGGAGGGAGGAAGAAAGGAAGGAAGGAACAGAGAATGGAAAGAAGGGAGGGAGGGTGAGAGGAGAAAGGGAGGATGAAAGGAAAGGAGGGAAGGAAATAGTGGAATGAAGGAATGAAGAAGAATGGCCAGTGAGGAAAAAATGAAGGAAGGAAGGAAGGAAGGACGGAAGGAAGGACGGAAG
>JANHFT010008524.1:102734-114541 GCA_032467955.1 Pseudoxenodon macrops
ATAGTGGAATTAAGGAATGAAGAAGAATGGCCAGTGAGGAAAAAAGGAAGGAAGGAAGGAAGGAAGGAAGGAAAGAAGGAAGGAAGGAAGATTTCTGATGCTCCCTGACAACTTTCCCCAAGGAAACTCAATGGGGAAGCCAGCAGGAAGTCAGAAATAGCCCTTGCTCCCACTACTTTTTTTGCAGACATCTAGTCATTCTGTTTATTTGTTTAGGTAAGGTAATTAGATCAGGTAATCTTTGAAACAATGAGTCAGTGGAACATGTGTTGTCTAGTTACTATTATCATTTGACATTAATACATTTTCTGCTTTGGGTAGAGAAGATGGTTGTGGAATGGTCTTTCTCAGATACCAAATAATTTGGTTGGCCAAATTATTGTCAAACACAAACCTAACATGGTCTACCTCTCACCTGTAGTCCTAAAAGTGTCCTAGTTTGAACTTTCTTCCCCTCAATATGGTTGCTGTTTATGGAACAAGCACGCTAGCAGCTGGTCATTAGAGGATTACCATAGCACTTTAATCATATGAAATGGCAAAGGAGTTCCAAGAATGATTTTTGCATGACTAAATGCAGTGTCCTCTGGTAAACTTGCCAAGATATAAAAATAAAAATAGTTTGACCACTGGCTTTGAATGGGAGTGTCTAACCTTTACCAATCATCATTTGTTGTACAGTTTTTAAAAAATCGCCAATATTCAGGCTAGATTGGTTCCTTCCTTGTTTGTTTCTAAGCCTTTGATCAGCAGCAGAGTCATGATTCATACCATGAAATGTAAAAGGTCAATTTGCTTTTCGGAATCAGAGATGAGTAAAAGGAAAGGAGAAAATGTTAATATGTTGTCAGTATCTATTTGCTCAGCAGAGGAAGAATCTTGCCTTTTAACATTATTTAGGTTCTCCTCCCCCTTTTTATTTTTAAAGGAGAGTGATGACGATACAATAATGGGAGTTTATCCGTTCAGTCTTTTCAAAAGCAGCCACCATAAAAGCAATCAAAATGTACGTTCCCCCTCCTCTTCCCCACAGGGAGGTTTTACCTCAAATAGTTCTGCTATAACAACAAGAATAAATTGTAGTTCAGTACCCGAAGAGCCATCTGATGAATTTGGGGGACATCATTCTGTAGCTGTAAGGGAGAAGGCTGACAGGAAAAACTCATAATCCTATTCCTATATACTGGGGCAGTGCACAGTATTCCCCTACGGTTATCCATAATGTATTCTCTTTAACAGCAGTATCCTACTATGAAATTACAGTGAGAAATTATATTTAGTTGGGGAGCCATTGAAGCTGTGGAAACCTCCCCCCCTCAGTTCATTTGACAGCAGATTGTCCATATATTTTGCATTTCATTTGTCAGCATTCTCAAAATAATAGGTAGAGCCAAGCCATCTTGGCTCTGTCTCAAGATTTGAAAATAAGATATAGTTATGGCAAGAAACTCTCTTCTCTTGGAATATTTTAGGAAATGTGCAAGTCCCATTGGAATCAGTAGGACTTCTGGGAAGGCACTGACTCAGAGTTGGGTTCCTACCAGTTCGGACCCGTTCTACTGAGTAGGTAGTTGGTCGCTGGTGACATAACGGAGACGGTTCTGTTTCTCCCTGGGCGCTGACATCTTTTTTCGGATTTTTTTTTTTGAAAAAAAATAAATTTCCAGATTTTTCTTCTTCTGCGCATTCACAGAAACTGAGTTTCCGGCACTGCGCATGTGTCACCATCTTGTTATCAGCTTTTTTTTATTTTTTCAGATTGTTTTTACTGCGCATGCACACACGTGAGGCGCGCCCATGCAGCACGGGAGGCAGCGAACCGCCGGCAAGGTCAATTTAGAACCCACCCCTGGTTTCACTGGCTTATAAAATCAAACCCTAAGAACAGCATGATGGCCTAGAAGTAAAGACGCTCACTTCCCACTTGGAAGTTGAGAGCTCAATTTTAGGCAGTGGCAGATGTTTCTCTTTAGGTGCAAAGAGAAAGTATTTACTGTGAACTCCACATAGGCATCGGGAAGGGCATCCAGGCAATAACTGCTCAGCTCCATTCAATTGCCCTGACTTGACCTTGAATAAAGGGCTCAACAGGTATTAAAAGAAAAAATAATAATCAAATCCTAATCACATCTAGTTTAAATATACATTTGGATATGGGTCTAAGCTGAAAGTGATTGACACGGTGGCTCAGTGGCTAAGACACTGAGCTTATCGATCAGAAAGGTCGGCAGTTTGATGGTTCGAATTCCTAGCACCGCGTAATGGAGTGAGTTCCCGTTATTTGTCCCAGCTTCTACCAACCTAGCAGTTCGAAAGCATGTAAAAATGCAAGTAGAAAAATAGAGACCACTTTGGTGGGAAGGTAACAGTGTTTTGTGCGCCTTCAGCATTTAGTCATGCTGCCTACATGACTACAGAGACATTTTTGGACAGCACTGGGTCTTCGGCTTTGAAATGGAGACGAGCACCACCCCCTAGAGTCAGGAACGACTATACATGTCCGAGGGGAACCTTTACCTTTACTCATAAGCTGAAAGATCACGTGAGACGCAAATTTTCACAGAGAAAATCTATCTATGTAGATGCTAAGAACTGACACTCTTAATCAATCATTCCATTACTGCCCTGTTTGGGCTCTACTAATGTCAAAGAAAAAAGAAATTCAACATTTCTCTTCAGTAGGAAAGTAAGTCATTAAGAAAATTATACCATGCTTGCAAGGCATGCAAGAACTAACTGCTTTGTAAAAAAAATGGAAATAATAAGCCATATCTTTTTCTTCAACATGGCGAAAGATGTCAAGCCTAATAGTATGGCAAAGTGTAGATTTATTTATTTGAACCTCCATTTCCTAATTCTCAGTCAGTTGTCCACTTCCTTGCACTCAGAACATTCTAAAAAGTGACCTACTTTATGATAATTTCTTATAAAAAAACATAACCCTTTCTTGGAATCTTCTTTAGTTTATCCCAGATGATTGAATATCAAAATATGGTAGAGACCTTGGGGACTGTATATGACCCAGAAAGCTTCCTAATTGAGGAAGCATTGAAGCACATCATAGTACTGTATTTCTTCCTTCAAAGCTCGAAGGAGGAGAATTCTTGAGGGACTAAGTTCAGGCTTGTAAGTTTATGAAACTATGCATAAAAAGACTACAGTTTAGTGTTAGTACCAGAGTAAAAACTGAGAAACCATGAATTCTAGTCCTGACTTAGGCATAAAGCCTGCTGGAAGGATTTATTTATTTATTAGTTTGTCAAACATTTACAAGATAGCAGGTATGAATATGAACACAGACATGAATGAAGGAAATAAATACAAATAAATGAAGACAGTAGGACAGGGACGGTAGGCACGTTGGTGTGCTTATGGACACCCCCTTTATGGACCTCTTAAGAATGGGGTGAGGTTCATGGTAGACAGTTTAAGCTTGAAGCTGTGAAGGGTTTGTGGATGTAACAATGGAGTTGGGTAGAGAATTCCAGGTGTTGACCGCTCTGTTGCTGAAGTCGTATTTTCTGCAATCAAGTTTGGAGCGGTTTTCCTTGAGTTTGTAACAATTGTTTGCCTGTGTATTATTGAGGTGAAGCTGAAGTAGTCATAGATGTTGTAGCAGACAATTTTGTGTACTATGCTTAGATCAGACCGCAGGCAATGCAGTTCCAGATTGTCCAAGCCCAAAATTTCAAGCCTGATGGCATAAGGAATTCTATTGTGAGTAGAGGAGTGGAGGACTCTTCTCATGAAATACCTCTGGACCCGCTCAATCGTATTAATGTCTAATATATAGAGTGGATTTGAGGCAGATGAACTGTATTCGAGAATTGATCTGGCAAAAGTTTTGTATTGTCCTAGTTAGCAATACAATGTTACCGGAGAAAAAGCTTCGCAAAATTAGGTTAACAATTCTTAATGCCTTTTTGGCAATGCTGTTACAATGCGCTCTGGGGCTTAGATAATTTGAGACGAGTACTCCTAGGATCCTTATGAGAGTCTTGGGTCAGTCAGTCTTGCTTAGCCATAAGCAGGAAGCAATTTGCCAGGAAAATTGCAAGGACTTGTCCAGGCAGCCACCAGGGGTGAATACCAATTTGAAGATACATGAAAAAAAAAATCCCACCCAAATCCTACATGTAAAAAAAATGACACTACATCTCAGATAGTTCTGGATTTTTCTTGACCTATATACTTGTGTGCTTATATAAGTTATTCATATGTCCTAGCATATGCCTAATAACATGGGTATTTTCTTATACTGATGCAAAAACTAATTTGTTTCTTTTCTTAACCTCTTTCATCAACTGATCGATTTTGATCCCAGATTCTCCTCAGCAAGAGAGTTTGTGATTGCTGTTTTTATTGTTTGATTTCTATAATTTTGTTGGTATGTTTTATGAGAGTAAACTGCTGAGAGTTTGTTTATTGTTTATTTATTTATTTATTAGATAAACTACTGCCACTGGCACAGCTGCAACTTCCAAATGGTCTTCAAGAACAGTTCCATGTAGAGATCATTGCAATGGTCCAACTGGGAGATCACTAGGGGAAGAGCCTAAAATCCTTAGAATTTTTGATTAATAGAGGCTTATAGCATACTCCTATCCATCTTCCCTTCAAAATAGACAAGACCACCAGAGGTGAGCCTTATATGCCTATCTGTGCCATTTGTATTTTTCTCTCTTGAACAGGCTGAATAAGAGAGCTGTAGTGTTAATTTCATTTCTCTCTGTTTTTGCTTTCCCCCTCTTTTTTGAAAGGAAATCTACTTTTAAATGACTTGCCCTGGCATGGTAAATGCCATCTTTCATCACTTGAGGCTGAATTCAGATAGAATATTCACCACACAAAACTGACATTTCAATTGACATTTTAAAGCTAACGTAAGAACTAGGACACTTAGTAATGCCTATCAAATAAACAATTTTTTAAACCTTTCAATTGCATAGATTTTAGCACGATTTCATAAAATAAAAGCTTAGCTTATTATAGCAACAATTCAAATGTACTTTAGTAATCAATAGTGTTTACTTTTGTGTAATTATGATGAAAAGTGAGTTGGATAAGTTTTAGCATGTTTTTTATTTGCTTGATTTGCTGGCATAATGATTTTGAGTAAGTACAGTAAGTGAATAAAAGAGATAATAAATAAACACTCTCAAACTAGCTGTAGAGGTCAACTTCCACCCAATTGCCAAGATCCCTTTTTAAAGAAACTTATTGGAGAACACAGTAGGGTTTTGCTTATGGTGGGTTCTAAAGGAAACATATTATCTGGATCCTGGATCTAGGCAGGATTTGGGTGTTGGCTTAGGATGGAAACAGCAGTGATCATTCTGGTTGATGACCCAAAGAAATGGACAGAGCAATCTCAGTGCTAGTAGACTTCTTACTAATTTTCAACTATGGTATTCTGAACTGCTTGCAAATATTGGATATACAGCCACTGTTTGGTATCCTAACAGGGCAGATTCAGACAGAGTGCATAGAAGGAACGTTTCGGCTTTTTATTATATTGAACTATTGAACATTTATTTGAAATTATTGGGGGAGATCATCAATCAGTTCAGGATGATTAAGGTGTGATCAATATGTGGCTGATACTCAGCTTTATATTGTCACCTTGAGCAATGTAAGTGGAATTCCTGAGCCAGTGCCTGGGGATGGTGAGAGTCTGGATAATAAGAAGATAAAAATAAATCCCTGCAATTTTGAATTGCTGGTGAGAATGCTAGTTTGATCTTGTCTCCAAGGCTAGTTCTGCATGGGGTCATCTCCTTCAAAGAAGCACCTCTACAGTGTGGGAAATCTTCCTGGATTTTCAGTTGGTGGTCAAGAAGCAGGTGGCAGTTGTAGCCAGGAGGATTTTTTTGCCCAGCTTTAGCTCAGACATCAATTGCAGTTTTTCTTGGAGCAGGTTGTTTTTTTAAATCAGTGACTCATGCCCTTATCAGCATGTGCAGGCTGTTACAGTGTTCCTTATATGAGTTCTGCTCTTGAAAAGTATTCCAAAACTGCCAGTTGCTCTAAAATGCAGCAGTTCATCCACTAACAGGAAAATGCTAATTTAGTAACATCACGGCACACATTGATCAAGGCATTGGCTCCCCAGAAGTTTCTGGATCCTTACATTGTTTGGTATCAGAATGCTTTCAGGATTGCCTCTCCCACCAGGATTTAGCCTCGCTTGTTCAATCATTCCAAGAGCCACTCAAGGGTGGGTTCTAACTTACCTCACCGCTGGTTCGCTGCCTCCTGAGCCGTGTGAGTGCGCCACGTGGGTACACCGTGTGGGCGCATGCACGCTTCACACCCACGTGCATGCGCAGTACAAAATAATCCCAATATTTTTTTAAAGGCTTAAAACAAGATGGCGACACATGTGCAGTGCTGGAAAGTCAACCTCTGCACATGCGCAGAAGAAAAGAACCTGAAAAAATAAAAATAAAAATTCCCCCCAAAAAAATTTCAAAAAAAGATGACGGCATCCATGGACCAGAACCAGTTCTGTGACATCACCAGCGGTTTACTACCTATTCTATAGAACTGGTCCGAACCGGTAGGAACCCACCTCTGGAGCTACTACTGAGGAATCCCCCTCTCTCATGAAAGGAGTAGGGATCTAGAACCTGGAGACCATCTTGGGAGCAACCATTCCAATTATGGAGCAGTTTTCCTTTAAGGAAGTGATTCTCAACCATAGAAACTTCAAGATGTTAGAATAGGGCTGTCAAACTTGTGGCCCACAGACTGGATGCATCATATGCTGGCCACTCCCACCCTCAGTTTAGGAAGGGGAAAAATGTCACGATACATCACATGACAACAACAGGACAGCATGAGTTTGACACTCCTGTTGTTAGAACTTCAAGTCTAGACTTCACCTTCTAGCATGCTGGCTAAGAAATTCTGAAAGTTGAAGTCCACATATCTTAAAGTTGCCAAAATTTAGAAACACTGTTCCAAGATACAGGAAACTTCTACCTTACTCACTTATTTTTTGATAAGGTGGTTAGATCCATCAAGTTGAGAAGCATGGTGGCCTAGTGGTGAAGACAATTGCCTCCCATTTGGAAGGTTGAGAGTTCAGTCCTAGGTAGCAGATATTTCTCTCCTAGGGCTCAAAGAAAAAATATCTGCTACGAACTCCACATGGCGTCAAGAAGGAATCTGGCCAGTAAACAGCTCCATCTAGACTCCTCAATTCTACCCTGAATTAAGGGATTTACAAGATTGTAAAAAAGGAGTTAGATCCATTACGTTCCAACAAGCCTGCAGTATGAATGGTGGACCTGGGCTACCATTATTACTTTGTTGGTATTGTTGTAGTTATACTGTTTAGTTTGAATTGTTATTGTGTTGTAAATGGCCTTGCCTAAAGAATATTACACACATATCCTGTTTTTCAAGAAAAAGAAATCTCAAGGGTGCTTACAGTAATTTAAAAATAATTTTAAATGTTTCCAATATAATGATAATCCTAAAATAACATGAGAAACAGCACCCAATGTACTATATCATATTAAAACAAACAGTAAAATTATGCATAAAGCAGAATCAAGAGGATTTCAGGGTTATGGTGTTTGACTACCTTGCAAATGGACCTCAATGAAGAATTGTTTCCATCTGTACCTGGAGTTTTCAGGAGCTGAATCTAGGATTTCCCTAATGCAAAGCAAGTGTTGCTCCATTTAGCTCCATTCCTTCTCATTAAATTTGGTCTACTTAGTTAAGTACTGAAGAAGCAGCATGTGCTTCTCTAGAGAGAGAAATCACAGAACCTCCCAAAAAAGATTTTTTTAAATCATTTCTCCTTGGCATAGATACATTCACATTAGGTTGGTGTGACATATTTAGCAAGAGCTGCTTTTGAGAAGGAAACTTCTTTGGGTAGAAACAAATAAGGGATCCAGACTTTAATTCAGATTGGGTTACAAGGATAATTGAGCCAGCTTTTTATTGGACATGCAAGAAGGAAGAAGAGAAAGATGAATAGTCAATTGTCCAAGTTTAACATCTCTTAATGGACTAGGTGATATGGAAAACTGTCTTCTCCCATATCAGCCAAAGGTTAAGATCCTCTATGGCGGTCTTGCTCCAGATGCCCCTTCCAAGTAAAGTAAAGTAAGTACTTAACATCTAAGAAAGTGGCATTCTTGGTGACACCATTGTAAGTCTTAAGATGTCCTTTCCAGAGGGATGCATCTATTACTTGCTTGACAGTCCTGTTGATGTCAGTGGCCTTTTTAAGTTACCCAGGTTTTAAAAAAACTTGTTTTTAAAATAAATCTTGTCCTTAAGCTGAGGGTCAACTTATTGTTCTTTCAGAAGAAATATTTTGCGCTTTGTCTGTACAGAGTTCTACTTTGATATCTTGTACACTGTATTTCTAATATAACTGCTTTGTTTCTTTACACTGTAAGCTACTCAGTGAATAAATGAACACACACACACACACACAGATATCTGATCAGTGACTGTGAGCAACTGTAAGCTGAAGCAGGAAAAGAACAAAATGGCTATGGGTTAGGAGCTTAGCCACTGCAAGAACAGAAACAACAAACTGCCGCAAATGAATTCACATGTCATGGATTGTGTCCTTTAATGAAAAAGGTGGTATGATGGGCTTCAGAAGATCAGTTTTCTAGGAAGAATGGAGCAACTTAGACTGGTGTCAGGCCCAGCCCAAGAATGACATAGAACAATTCAACCAAAGTTTGGTTCTTAATTTGTTCACCAATCTTTCCAGACAAAACCTTTACAGCCCTTATTGTATATGGCCATCCTGACTATGTTTGCACAATATAGCTGACCAAGGCAAGCCTTTCCAGGAACTTAGCAAAGATAGAAGAAGATTCTGGAAGTCCCAATTATTTGTCTTGGCAAGCAACTTTACTGTCATTACAACTGTTATTTCCTTCTTTTGTCTGAACAAAAAACATCTTTGTCAAATTATTGGCCATGTGTTTCATCCTTATCATTCCTCTCTTCTGTAGTTGAAGGGGAGTTGAAACAAAAAAAAAAAAAAGCACAGAGAATGGGGCTCTAGAGAGGCCTCATTTTCATAAATGCAAAGATGGTTTGTCAGCTGTTGACATAATTGACTGCGGGAATCCCGGATCGGTCCACATGATGAATGGAAGAAGTTCTTTCAATCACAGACACAAGGATATTTGGGATTCAAACTCACCTGATTAGCATTGACTGGAAGATTAACTGACCCAGTTTTCCTGTTTACACTTTACACTATCTCTGTCTTCCATTATCCAATTAAGTGTGTTATATGAACAGGGTCACTGTCTCTCTGTATTATCTGTGCTCAGATATAGTTTCTCTCTCGATGTTGAATCCAATTCTCATCAGTTCTGCCATTGCCACCAAAGACAGCTCCCAGTGCCCTAAAAATGACATGGTACACTTGCTGTCAGTTCTCCTAACATTATTGTCAGTTCTGGAACAAATGTCTGCTTTCTTCTGTTTTATTCCTTTCTGCACATGAACAAAAGTGTTAACATTTTGATGGGTGCTTTCTGCCAGATACTGACGTCTAAAATAATATTGTGTGCCAATTTTCTTTTGTCTGCGATGAACTACATGTATTAATTTGACACACAGCAATTTTTGGACAGACATAGCCCTTTTGTAATATACCTCTGCACATTCTCAGTGGAATGTACCTTTGAAATGTAGCATTGCACATCACTTATGTATTATGCCTTGGAACTCAGCCTCATTACTTGCTTTCAGTTATTGATTTCCACCCTGAAACCCATGACATCAGAACAGGGTTCGAGAAAAGTAGTGGAGCACAGGTGTAGAGTACCTTTTCTTTAACGCAAAAGCAGTGTTTTTCAAACTTTGCAACTTTAAGATGTGTACACTTCAGTGCTTAGAATTCCCCAGACGCTCCTCTAAAGTTATTTTGTGGGGGAACGAAGTGGGGGGAAGGAGAAGACTTACAAGTGAGAGAATAATATTTCCAAATCAACTTGAATTCTGGTGGTTTATCTCTTTTCAGCAGTAAACAAAACTACAAAACAAATCAAAACCCGAAACCCTTCTGTTTGGCTTTATATCTTTAGTGAGATGTCCCCAGAGTTACCTCATATTTCCCACTGCACGGAAAGTCAGACTGCCCAGCTCTGCTCTGCTTTGATGCATCACCTCCCTCTGGACTGCAGAGCAATCTAATGTGAAGCAATGCCTTGAAATTAAGTTGCTTGCCTTGACTTCTAGAGCTGAAACTCTGGAATGGCTAACATAATCCAGCAAATCCAGGCATTGCAATTGCCCTTTAACATCCAACTTAAAACTGCCAAAGGCAGTTCTTTGAAAGGATATTCTGTTTCAGTTTGGAGTGCCCTTCTGAAGGGGTGCATCAATCAATATAAAATGTCTCTAATGAAAAGAAATCTGAAGCAATAACATGTTTGTTGGGAACGTAGCACTTTCTAAGGACGGGGTTATTTCAATCATGTTTCTAAGAAGCTGTAATCTCTTCCTCAAACAACAACCTAAACCAAAGCAAAACAAAACACATGGTAGCTTGGAGCACTGTGAGAACTCAGCCTGTTTCTTGGGGAACTGCACCTGTTGGAAGAAATGTCCATCTAGGTTCAGTTCCAAGTGGGGAAAAATACACTGGAAACATGGAGACTGCTTGGAAAGATGGTTTAATGGTGGACAGCAGGACCACATGGTTTGAGATCCTGGGGAAAAAGGGGAATCACATGCTTCCAGATGTTGGATGAAGGAAAAAAAAAGGGCCTTGCTGAGAGTCCTGGGTTTTTTTATACACTCTGTTGGGCTCCATCCCAGACCTTCCTATTCCTGTGTAAGAAATGCACTGATTGGCTGTCAGACTCCCATGGGGTGGGTTTTTTAGCTAACTCTGTAGGCCTGATTGAATCTTGATGTAATCTCCCTAGTTGCCATGAGTTTTGTTGCAAGATGGGTAGAGTGATAAGGCCAGGACTTAATCCCCTCACCCTGGAGTTGAAGGGGGGGGGCAGAGAGCTTTATCTTTTTCTGTCATCCTCCAGGGAAATATAATATTCTGCCTATTAATATTTAATATTTCCTAGGATATTTCATTCAGTGGGTGCTAACGTCCTTCAAGTGTAAGGCAAGCTTTAAATTAAAGCCAGAGCTTGGGCTATAATCTGAATCTATGGAGAGCTGGCACAGTTCATTCCTTTAAAGCAACCCTCCCTCTTCAATGTAGGTTTATACTATTACATTGACAGCTTAATAATAAAAGGCTGGATAACAATAATAACTAGAAACATATCCCTGTACAAACTATTGATATAAGAGGGAAACTTAATTTAGAGCCTTTGTTTCTGCAGGATGAGTTATTGGCTAAAATTGGTTTTTTTATTATTGTTTATTAAAACTGGAAATCCGTGATCTATCCGACCTAGTACTGTATAGCTGGAGATGCCTCCTGTGTTCAAATTTAAGTTTTTTAAAAAAATAACTAGGGAAATGAAAGCTGACAAAGCCATTATTAGATGAGAAAGAAATTTGCTAAACATATGTATGTACATACAAATATACTGTGACTGAAAGCGAAGAGGAGTTAAATAGAAAGTAAATGAGCGCTTTTTCCTGGCCGTTAGGAGTCAGTCCGTGATAGGATCTGGATAGGGCCGAGTGGCATTAAAGGGACCAGGAAGTTAATCGCTTGCGAGCTTGATGAGCGCCTCTAAATTTGTTATCTCTATGCCCACCTCGTGGGCAGCCACGTTGGGAGGGGCGGCTTCCTTTGAACGGGCGGAGCTATAGTCCGAGAACTCTGAACGCGG
>JANHFT010008524.1:117322-129326 GCA_032467955.1 Pseudoxenodon macrops
ATTCTATTCTATTCTATTCTATTCTATTCTATTCTATTCTATTCTATTCTATTCTATTCTATTCTATTCTAAAGAGAAGCTTCTAAAAAACAAAACTCAGCTAAAAAGGAAGTTACAAAAAAGGCAGCAGTACACGAAAGAAGAGAGGCAGAATGGCAAAAGCAAAAAAAAGAGAAAGAGACAGCTATAGATTCATTTCATCAGCCCATGAAAGACGTTGAAACATGGCAGCAAAACCCAGCAATTGCAGTCTGAAAAATGGAAAGTAAGTAGTAGTCAGCAATTCTGCACTCGCAATTTATGGCGATATAAACGCTGTCTAAATTAGTGATTTAACACTGCAGGGGCGAGTAAATAACATTTTAAATGCTAGAGTGAAAATCTTACATGTCTTAATACTGAATACATAATGCATTATGCTTTAAGTCTAGAATGAATTGGATGTGGTTTATATTGTTACATTCCTTACTGGCTAATATTATTAGTCCTTGAAGAATTTAGATAAATATTGTACAGCGCACGTATTTAGTTGATGGCTAGTCTGCACCTTCTCCTACCTGAATAGAATTTCAAAATATTACACAACTTTTATTCAGCCATTTGCTTGACTGTTGCTTTTCTCTGTTTATTTATTTTTTCTTGCCTTGCTCATCCTCTATATCCTAAGCCTTTTTCTTCACGTCTCATTGGCTATCCATTGAAAATCTATTTCATATAATTTTATAAGTATATATAAATATCATATAAATCAATATCTGCTGACTGTGCAGATGGGGCCTTGAAATTTTCTTGCCCAAAGAAATGAGTTCTAATTGCTTTCCTGTTAGTATTATTATTATTATTTTAATTTTGTAGAACAGCAAATCTCAATCTCAGGAACTTTATGATGTGTGGACTCCCAGAATTCCCCAGTCAGTTTAATGTCCTTCAAGTTGTGAAACATTCCTCTAGGGATTTTTGTTCTAAGCATTAACCAGACCCAATGCTACATGGTTCCCTAGTTATCATGGGGATAAGATTGATGAGGTGATGGTTCTTTGACTGTCAACTTTTCCTGCTTAACTGTAGCCTGCCCTTTTAAATCCAGATATGTATACACAGAAAAAAAAACCACCATATACTTCCTTCTGGGTTGTGACCCTTCTTCTGTCTATCCTTTTCTCCGAAAACATGTATTTCTTTTCTTTTCTTTTCTTTCATTATTTATTTATTTATTTTATTTTATTTATTTATTTTGTCAAGCATATATACGATTACAGAAAAAGTATAAACATGATTGTGAATACATAAAATGTATAAACTTGGTTATGAATATATGAGATAATTACGAATACATTCCCATGCATTAGGACAGGGATGGTAGGCACATTGGTGCGCTTATGCATGCCCCTTACAGACCTCTTAGGAATAGGGTGAGGTCAACAGTAGACACTTTAAGGTTAAAGTTTTGGGAGTTTGGGAAAGAAACCACAGAGTCAGGTAGTGCATTCCAGACATTGACCACTCTGTTGCTGAAGTTGTATTTTCTGCAATCGAGTTTGGAGCGGTTTACCTTAAGTTTGTATCTATTCTGTGCTCATGTATTATTGCGGTTGAAGCTGAAGTAGTCCTTGACAGGTAGGACATAATGTAGTACATAATTTTACGTGTATAAATGTATTAAAAATTTATAATTTTTGTTATAATGTTCTTTGAACTTTCCTTCAAGAACGCCCCTGATTTAATCCTGGAGAATAAACACTTTTAGTAACACCCAATTTTCCAAACAACATCAACAAAACAGTCATACAATTGTTCCCTCACATGGGGCAGAGAAGAAAACTGGGCAGAATGGTTGTCGATTTCACTGTTCAATTGCTGCAGCTGTTAAAAGAAAGCAACAGACAAAAGTGGCCAACATTTCAGCACTGGGGTATTGCAGCTGGGTGGGTAGTGGGTGGGGAAATACCTCAAAAGTGTCCAGGCTTTTCTAACAAAAAAGACTGCTAATATTTTGGTAAATATAGGGAGAAATGACTTTGAGAGGCATGAAAAATCATAGGCCATGATGTGCCCATATAGGGACAGAAAAGCTCAAGATTTAATACAGAACACCACAGCTTCATCAAACACTTAACAGGGCTGTAAACCAGATGCTATGACTCATAATAAAGTAGCCTTCAGCAAAATACTAAGGCAGAACCCTTTGGTAACCAACAGCTGCCAAAAGGTTCTTGGCCCAGTGACTAAATTTATCTTTGATTCAAATCTCATCACAATTATGGAAGACTCAGAGTTGACTCAGTGTTCAGTGTCAGTCCTGTTTCTTATTATGTAGTGTTAATGATACTCCTTGAAATGTATTACAGTATAGATGAATCTGAATCAGTTTATATCTCCCTTAGCTGGCTTTTCATATGGTTCAATGTAAACTCCCTTCCTACTTTAGTATCCAAGGAAACCCAGGTTAGCATCTTTGGAAAAATGCCCTCCTTCACCTCTTTGACTCCAAGACTTAAACATACTTGTACAAAGGAAGTTGGGCTTTTGGGGATTTTTTTCTCCCCATTTCATTCATATTTAACATTTTCATTAGACTGGAACATTTTAATTTGAATTCCACCATCCATAACATTTTGGGTTCAGGATTTTCCACTCTGTATGTAAGCAAATTTTAATCACCCTGCTTTGTATTTCTGAGTGTCAGGCATGATTTCTCATGGACTGCCTTTCGACATTGTTTCCTTTTCTTCTGTCAGCACAGCTGGGAGTCATTTTGGAAGAACTGAACTAAGTAAATATGTCGCCAGTGACAAACTAAGGAACCGACTTTGCTTGCCTTGGTTGTATACTTGCCATTTCAATCCTGAATTTCTTTCTAGGAAAAGCGATTCCATTATGCCAGTAAGCTGAAAGGTTGGGGACTATGAAAATTAACCATCATCATTGACAACACTGTATCTGAAATGTATTTGATACTTAGGATGTTTCTCTTAAGTGATGGAAGAGGAGTTGAGGTATTGCAAGTGGTCACATGTGATCCAGTTTGAAAAAGTATTTTTTCACCGATTGTTTGATCTGAAAGCCAGACTTGTTCCTATGAAATCTAGTTAGTTTTCATGTTCTAACAATGAAGGCATTCTAGAATCATTCTTATATTTTTTCAACTTCACATATCAGGGGTGTTTTGCAGTGTGGTAAAAAAAAATTATCAAGATGATGACAGCAATTGTGCAATTGAAGGTTCACTAATTTTTTTATGTACATAAAAATAGCCAGTGCCTAAATCACACCATTGTAGCCACTCTTTTGATTTTATTAACCATACCATGTAGGTCAGTGATGGCTAAACTTTTTGCCATCATGTGCCAAAAGTGGGAAGAGTGTGGGGGGGCAAAAATCGCATGGCCAGTACGCGCATGCGCACTGGAGCTGACATAAGGCAATGCCTCGTATGCCCTCAGATATGGCTCTGTGTACCACCTGTGGCACGCGTGCCATAGGTTTGCCATCACAGATATAGGCTGTATATCATTCTGGAAAATAGCATGTTTCCTTCACCCTCAGTGGCTGAGATAAAGTTGAAAAAGTGTGACCATTCTGTGAATGATCCCTAAATTGAACTAGATCCATTGCAGGCATTTCTGTGCCTTTTAAAATGTGATTTTATGTAGTCACACAAGGAGATTGAGCTATGTTTGATTGTAGTTTAAGCAAGTGGCAGCACCTGGTGGACTGTGTCTGCATCCAAAAGCCAAACAGGGATTGGCCTGGTTATTATTTGGATAGGATTTTCCAGGAAATATGATGCTCTAGGCTGGACTGAGAAGTTAGGGAAAATATCCTGGAAGAAGGCAATGGCAAACTAGTTCTATACTGCAGCCAAGAAATCTATATGGATTACTATGAGTCAGGTTTGACTTTAATGGATTTTTACCTTTTATAGCTACTATTCCGAATCCCCTGATAATGGGTTCATTATACATACAGAACCTATTAAATATTATGTTACATATTTGGAGGGTTTTACCCCAAAATATGTTCATTACTCATTAATTCTTTAAGCTATCTACAGAATGAGCAACTATAGTGCCAAATAGCATAAGTAGATTGCTCTTACTCATTGGCCAGAGATCAAGAGATATTGGATGGGCATCCCAAATGTTTTTGGGCCTTTTTTCTCCCTGGACTGGACTTATTTTGTTTTTCCTTGAAGATTTTTTGCTTGTCATCCAAGAAGCTTCTTCAGTTCTGACTGAATGGTGAAGAATGGAAAGATTTATATTCCTTGCAGTCATCTGGTCATTAGCACTCTTTCTGAGAATTGTTGAGTCCACTTGGAGCTTTAGCTGTGTCCTCAGGTTCACCTGAACAGTGCAAATGGATATGAAACCTTCTTGGAAATGCTGAAAGGGCTGTGTTGTAAACAGGAGACAGGTGGTGGCTTATCCCTTCTCTGTTGAGAGAGGGCTGTTCAATTGTAATGTAGATGGCCTCTTTGGCTTCTCTTTCAAACCAGCAGTCCTTTCTGTCTAGAATGTGGATTTTCTAAAGGTAAAAAAGCACCTTTGGGGCAAATATAATTTGGATGACTGAGAATCTCCATAGATATTAGATGGGCTTGTTCTGAACCTATCCAAAACATCATATAAAGACAGGAACTAGCTGAGAAGTACCTGCTCTTCTTGAGCATTCAAGAAAGAATATCTAGTAGAACCAAGATAAACATGTCCCATATTTTGGACAGAGGAAGAGAAGCTGTCTCATTGCTTGACTTTTTCTTCAATTAGTCAGATATTAGGGGCATATTTGCTATTAATGCTGTTGCCTAAAATATGCCTGTTCAGTGCTGCCAACTGGCCTATAATCCTACTTTAGCATATCCAGGATTCTAGTTTCTCTAGTTGGTTTGCTCCTATAGGGTTTTTACAAACTGGATTTACCCCATCCCTTAAAAATAAAAATAAAGGCCCTAAATATTAAAAAGAGGATAAAGACTGGATTTATCCCTATTCCAAATGGAAAAGAAAAGATAAACTGTGAGCACCAATAAGAGGAGAAAGGAGGCAGATAATTTCAGCTCAGCATCTTTCGTGGTCAGTGTATTACTGTGATGCTCTTGGCACTGAAAATAATTTAATCTAGCTCATAGATAGCAATGGCATTAGAATTGCTTTACAGTGCTTTACAGCACTCTCTAAGAAGTTTACAGAGTCACATATTGCCCTCAACAACAATCTGGGTCCTCATTTTACTGACCTTGGAAGGATGGAAGGCTGAGTCAACCTTGAGACTGAGAATCAAACTGCCAAACTTCAGTCAGCCAGCAGAAGTAGCCTGCAGTACTGCATTCTAACCACTGCACACCACGGCTCATCTAGATGACTTATCTAGCTAGATGGCCAAAATGTTCCAAAATTCCTATACATTTAAACTGTACCTAATAATGATGCCAATGATTTGAACTGGATATTATCCTACCCACACAAATACATCTCATATAACTTTAATTGAGGATGCTTCTATCAGTTCTACTGGATGTGTCAAGCTAGTATCTTAATTCTGAACAAATCAGAGTGATGTTATCCTTCAGATACATTGCAGGCTCTACACAGCAGCTCAGAAAATGTTCTTTTGGCTCATTTTTCCACAAGAAAATCAGGTCCTTTGGAATTTGACAATGGAAAAATGGTGGTGTTTTAATTTTAAGACCTTATCTGTATTTAATTGGATTTTCTCATTGTCAGCAGAGCTATCGGCATCTCCTTTGCTATTTCATCTTCCAGAACTCTTCTGAAAAATAAGAAGCTCTTCTAGCACCACAAAATTGGAAATTTGTAATATATGTTCTCAAAATATACAAACTGCAAAGTGTGTGCTGCAATGGAAGTGATACAAAGAAAGAAGAAAGTTGTATTTTGAGCACTTTGCTCACTTTCATTAATATCATCATAGGATCAAGAATGTTATCAGGCTTATTCATACTTACCATTATTTAATGTTTATTATTTGATATTAAAAGCATTTGAACTTGCCTTCTCCCTTGGATCTCACTTTGATATGAAAAAAACAGTAACATTTAAAGTATAGATGGTGACTGTGATGGTGATCTTGGTTTTTGTTTCCAGGGAATCAAGAGAATACACAAATAGCATTCCTGTTTCCAGTTTTAATCCAACATTGATCATGTTCGACAGATGTATTTGTCAAGTCATCTAGTGAACATCTATGGCTGAGAATGATTTACAATTCAATATAAATGTCATTGTAAAAAATCATGGGCACATAAACTACAGACCAAAATAAACATATTGGTGTGCTTCAAATGCGTGAACAAAAAAGAGAATCAAAGTTTACACTTATGCTACAATAATACTAATTGAAAGCCGAGGTCTGTCAATACAGGGACAACCCTTGGTTTGTTCTTCTACAATTAATTTCTCCTGGCAAAACTTTTTCAAAACCTTGCTCAGTGGAATGTTAGATACAAAAAGACCAATATAGAAAGCAAGATTTCCAATATTAGGCTTCTCTTTAAGAATTAGTTATTGGGCGAGGAACTAATTAAAATGTTGGCAGAGGCTTTCTGTAGTTGTAGTTTCTGAATTATCTTCAAAGACAGCTTCATGTTCATTGTCTTATAGCAATGCAGTTGGGAAGGTACAATGGTTCGTTGTAGCCAGATTTTTCCAGGCTCATGAGCTACGGAGCCTGATGCTTGACTATTGATTGTAACTCTGGGAAAACAGCCACAGATAAAAGAAAGGAACAAATGGTAAAATTGGCAATGAGGACAGATGGTTACTTTGCCCAGCACTGAAGTAAGAGATTTATATTAAAACATGCCTGTTGTAAGACTGTTACCTCTTAACCCCCACAAGTGCTACAATATTTATCAGTTATTATTTGCCACTTATCTTTAAATTGCAGATTTATAAAATAGAATTATTCTCTACTTTTAAGAGATGGGTTAGGATGGAAAGAGTAGTATCTTTAATTTTGGCATTTAATAAATTGAACAACTAAAGCTCAGCTTAAATTATCGCATTGTAATTGTCTATTTTTTATATTTTGAGACCGTTAATTTTGGATTTCCATGATTCTGGGGTCTCCAACACGACAATGAGGGTACCAAGTTGTCTTTTGGAGTTAGCTTTTTGTTCTCAATCAGCTACTTATCTCAGCAGGACTTCTTATATTTCATAACAGACTATTTAAATAATTTAAAAGTGTGTCCGCAAGAACTATTACAAAATGAAAATGATCAGTCCAATGATTGCCTTGGAAGTGTGTCCTTCTAACCAGAAAGAAAATGATGATAAGGGGAGTGCATAACCATTTTGTGAACATACACATCTCATCACAATCATTTTATAAGGTTATCCATAACATGGTAATAATTTCAAATGTGCTGAGAACCCTGAAAATATTGGGGACTCCTGCTCTTATATATTCTAAGGGTAACCGAAATCTAACCACCACTCATAATTAAATTTGTAGTTAATATTGCATATAAAGGTAACAAGCAGCTCATTTATCAACTGCAAAAGAAAAATGTACAAATATTATAAAAACCATTACAGAGCTCCTACTAGTAGCATTTACTGAGTTAATCCTTAAGTCTGGTGGATTTTTGATATATATTAATAGAAACAATATTTGGGGCCAACATGGAATGAATTGCAGTTCTGACGTCAACTGTTCCAGGTTACAGTTTTAAAATTCTTAGCTGAATTATAATGTCAGTGTTAATGTTATATTTCAGAGAAGGCTTTGAGAGAATTGTTTGAATATGATGCACAGCATACACTGATCAGCGATTACATACCTGCCATCCTAAATTGGGAAATATAATCTGACAGTGATATTCCAAATCCCATAATAATGTCTGATACAGATGTCCACTTACGACTTATGTTTTGCTTTTATAAGCCATCCATAAAATTCTGTAACAAATAGTATAAAATCTTTTGAAGTTAATGTGCATACATGCCCATGGGCATGCACCAAGGGCATGCATAAATTTACCCATAAATCTGGGTAAAAGGATCTTGCCTTTTGATCACTTAAAATGATCAAGCTCAAATTATCCTACTTCATATATATCATGTCACTACCCAGCTCTCTGGAAAAGGGTCTAATGCTGGGAAAGATGGAAGGGAAGGGAAGAGGATGACCACCAACAAGGTGAATGGACTCAGTTACAGTGGCAATGAGTTAGAAGAAAGAAAGGTTAGGGATAGATTGTCATGGTGAAAATCACCAAGAGTTGAAAATGACTTGATGGCGTATACAGGAAATCTCTGACTACTGACAATCAACCAACCAACCAACCAACCAACCAACCAACCAACCAATCAATCAATCAATCAATCAATCAATCAATGCATCCATACTTGAACAGAACATCCCTGTGAGCATCTTCCCTTATGTCTCCTTTTTTTTCCAAAAATAGATTTTTAGGAGCTGTGCCCAATCCATTTAACAAACTGTTAAATGAAAATAAAAATCCAATACAATCATACTATATAACAATGCAGACTCATGTCCAAAAGTGAAATGCTAAGGAGGCTGCAGAGCCCTGGAGAGAGTTGAAAAATGAAAGACAGGCTACCTGGCTCATCATGTAATTAAACCAGTACAGGAAGGCTACATTCTAGGCACAAGAATGTCATTGGCATTCTATGTTCCTTTGAAAAAAAATCAGAAGCCAATTCTCTTTAATCAAACTGAATGAGGATTGGTATGGAAAAAAAGGGGAAGATTGCCACTCATCTTCTTTACATAATTGAAGGAAAATGGGGAAACTATGAAGGCATTCTTTCCAAATCTGCGACCAGAAGTGGCCATATAAGGCATCTAAATATTTTCTGTGTAATGAAATAGTGTTGTGACATTGGGTGTGTGCAAATGTATGTCTGCTCTCTTTCCATCTTACACCTGTGTGTTCTGTATGTGTGCATTGAGAAACACAAGGCAGGTTGTGTTTACTCTTTTCTGAGTCATGTGATGAAGGAGGAGGACAGACTAGAGGTGTCACTAAAGTTGTGAGCTGATGCTCAGATGCCTCTCTCAGAGTACCCTGAGGATTTATTACTGTCAGATGCCACCTCACGCTTGTGCTTCACTAGCACTCAGTGCCAGTCTGCCATGGACTCGGGAAGGGGGGGGGAGAAGGGGGGAAGGGTTGGATGGGATGGGGGAATTTCAAGGGAAGCTAAAAATTCACTGTAGCTCTGTCAATGTCAACCAACTGGGAATGAAACGCAGCTGCATACCAAACTACACTTGACGTGACTGTTTGAAAAATATCTTATTTGAATTTGATCGGACATGGGGAGGGCAGCAATGTGAGACACCTAAGGGAAAGAAAAGTTAGAGTTGGGATTTTGGCACATGATTTTCAATTCTGGCTTTGCATTACTGTAATTCCCTTGACTTCTAGTAAACTATACCTTTCTCAACCAATGGAGTCAAATATCATTTTTACTTAGAGGTTCAAGCTGAGGCAGGTCTGACAATTAGCATTAGCATTAGCATTAGTATTATTGCATTTCTTCTCTGCCTGATTTATTTCTCCAGTTTCAAACTCAGTCCTTCATTTGCCAGTTTCTTCCCCCACACCAAATGTGATCCCATTCTGTTCAATTCTTAGGGAGTTATCATAGTGATAGACATAGAAATAGAACCCTAAATTTCCTTAAACCAGAGATGGGCTCCTACTGGTTCGGACTGGTTATATGGAACCGTTAGTAACTTGGTGGCTCAGTTTGCTGGAACAGGTAGCCACCCCGGGTTGCCACGCCCCTGAGCCAGTTCTCTCGGGGGCACCTTAGGTGGCGCCATCTTGTTTTTTGTTTCTGTGTATGTGCAGCTTTTTTTTAGTACAGCGCATGTTCACGTGTGTGCCCCAGCACATCCCTGAGCAAACTGGCAGTAGCAGGATCCAGCACCCACTCCTGCCTTAAACATGTTTGATCCATTAGTTCAATATACAGTAGGTTTCACCAGTTCTCTCTCCCCTGGATATCTGCTTACATTACCAAATGGATCATAATGCATAAAATGAGAGATGGAAGAAACGTTGGGCAACCCTATCTATTTAAACTTGTTAGGATTCACAGTGATGTTGTTCATGATATCATCCTACAAGTAATATGAATTATGTGACTTACATCATTTGTGCAATCGTACCATGATACACTTGCCCTAACTTCCCCTCATAGACATCCATAAATTTCAGTTTCAAATATATTTCTTCCATTGCCTTCTATGGCATACATATAGTATATGGCATTTAGACATGTTTAGAGTTAAACATGTCTAAATACCATACTTTATCCGTTTCTCATTTAAACCAGTTAAAATTCTGGTTTAGATGTTTAGTTTTTTTTTAAAATCTACGGTGATTGGTAATTATAATTCTGTTCAACTGGAAATTTTTCTTGGGCTTGGGCTTGGTGTAGTTAACTCCAGCTGCATATTAACATATCATCTTCCATTAAATGATATCTAAAAGGATAAACACTGGATAAAAGGCATCTGCTGGTACTTACATTGTCCTATAATCTCCATTTAATATCATATTCAGAGAAAGTGCAGTCATCAGTCAGGATTTGTGAAGTACTCATCAGTGCTTTTATATAGGTGCTGAACTATAATTATGCATTAATGAAAGGAGCTGCTGTTATGGAAGCACCATATGGTATTAAGTGTTCAACATATGGAACACAGGGACTGACTGTTTCATATTTTTGAAAACAACAATTATTGTTCAGCGTGATTTAGAATT
The DNA here is from genome assembly GCA_032467955.1 of Pseudoxenodon macrops. Classification (NCBI taxonomy): domain Eukaryota; kingdom Metazoa; phylum Chordata; class Lepidosauria; order Squamata; family Pseudoxenodontidae; genus Pseudoxenodon; species Pseudoxenodon macrops. Next base: position 128,094 of record JANHFT010008524.1, read on the forward strand.
ACTGAGTAAATAGGAATACGTATGACAGTGAACTTAGTAATAAAGGAAGATTAGTATGCAAGGATTCTGGATCTTTTGTATTGAACCTGAATAATAGTGTTAGGACTGAATACAGCTTGAGGTATATCTGCATAGTTCATTGATTTAATGGGTTCCTTTCAAACTTATTGGGCATTCTTAAGGAGGGTTGATAAACAGGAGCATCTCAAAAACTATTGATCCTAGAGAGAAGGGACCCTGAAAATAGATCTACTGACATATTTTTCAATAATCCAGAAAATATTCTTACTCTTAATATTATAAAAAATAGCAAGTATTGTTAATTGAGTTTTATTCTCTTTTACAAAGTCTTGGATTAATTGTTTATACCTAATGTTCAGTGTTTCATGTCTGTAAAAATGCTGTTTGATTGCTTAGGATCTGGACCTTATGCAACTTTCCTGGCCATTCTGAGACCTTTATTAGAACTTCTGATTTATTTGCCCATACAGTGTACAATGCATGGAATATAGTAGATAACTGATACTGTCATGAAGTTTGAAAACTAGCCCACAACTTTGTTGTTTACAGATCTGGGAGCTTTAAGAAAAATAAAAGCAGATCTATCATGCCCCAATTCTGTGTATAAAATACTTACCGAATAGGATATTGATAAGACAGTAGAAAAATGGAAAATACTACACCTAATTGATGTACTCAAACAATTTGTCCATAATTTATTGAACAAAGTTTGCCTCCTTTATTTAATTTTTCCAAAGGGATAGGTCACAACATCATTTTATCCATATGATTTTGCAAATGTGCTTTTTTGCCATTTATATGTCTGTGTAAACGGGAGAGTAAATCTGAATTGAATATCTTGATATTCAAAATGTCTTATCACAAATAAGATTTTGCATTGCAACATTTAACAAAGGTGGGCCAAGTTACAACTATTCAGGCATTCAAAATTGGGTGTAATTACTACATGAGCATTGCTGTTATACCCTGGCTTATTATAAAATTGATGAAGTAATGGCAAGGTTTCTACCACCACAATTTTCATATCCATATATGTAGCATGGATGTCCATAGTTGGACTGTGGTGTGCATATTTAAGGGCTAGTTTTGAAGGTTTTTGCTCATGTGGTACATATAAAATTGTACAATAAAGGTTGTACACAAATATTCATGTTTTGCATTGTATGAATACTGATAGTAATATTTATTGTTCCATTTAATCCTGGTGCTAGT
>JANHFT010008524.1:149681-160556 GCA_032467955.1 Pseudoxenodon macrops
CTACACAACTCGACCAGGGCAAAGCAATAGATGCAATTTACATAGACTTCTGTAAAGCCTTTGACTCAGTGGTACACACAAACTACTTCTAAATGACTAAAAGCAAAGAGGACTTAAGGAATTTCTTGGTCAAGAGGAAAGAAAAGAGTGAAAAAGATGTCCTGGTCTTTAATATTAGAGAAAACCTAAGGTTAAATTAATGGGCAAATCCAAAGCAAATACAAACCTACACGTACAAAGATGTTGAAGAAGTAAGAGACTATTTTCTTAAGCTCAAAATTCATAGTCATGTTGAGTAGAACCATTGTCTGCTACTTGGGACAAAAACTGCAAGAATGTACACAAAGCATTTTAAAGATATAGTATAAAGCTATTACACAATGTTCTACTTTGTGAAGGCCATGGTTTTCTTAGTTAGCTGTGAAAGCTGTACCGACAGAAACTTAGAATGAAGAATTTGAACTATGGTGCTAGAGAAAATCATTGACACTAGAACAAATAATTCAATGTTAGCATGTAAAAGTAGATTCTTCACCAACACTGAACAGTGGAACCTAAGCTTAAAAATTTTGGCCATATAATGTGAAATCAAGACTCATTGGAGAAGACCCTGATGCGCTGAAAAACTGAAGTATGTTGAAAAAAATGGCTATGAAAGATAAGGTAAGCTGGATACTTACCATTGATGAAACAAGTATTGGCTTGTAAGAACTCTAATAAACAATTACTGATAAACAGTCATGGCAAAAATGTTCATCAGGTCATGAAGAAGTAGGGACAACTGAAAAACAAAACACACTTTGATTTTTGGCTTTAGTAGCTCTATTTTAGAAACCAGTACATCTTTAATTAATATAATTGTTCCATATTATATGCAGAATTTCTCACTGAATTAAGGTCTCTTGGTAGTCAAATTGAGATTGTGATCCTAAATGTTATTGTATCAGAGGATTGTCTCCACAATGCCCATCTCACACACACCAACATCAGTCAAGCCTCCTACAACCTATCCTATCCCATTGGGCTCACCATCTCTGGTGATTACAGAGAATGAGGTGCAAGGTTTATTTCATAGACAAAAGCCAGGAAAAGCACCAGGCCCAGACTAGATAACTTAAATGTCTTTCTACTGTAAATAAATTAGCAGTTTGTTTTCTCTTTTTGCAACATATTCCAGTTTTATTTTTAAACAAAGTAATTATATCATATACCAAGTCCTCAAAATGTGTGTGCACACTAGAAGCATATAAATATATAATGATACTTGCTCTGTCATGTTCAATGTCTTTCCAAATTCACTCTTGTTCCATGCACATGGATGGTCCAAGTAGAAATTACTTTAATTCAGAATTTAGCAAGTTGCAGCTGTTCAGATGTTTTATACTTCCTTTCCCATCAACACCAGCCAGCGTGCCCTGTGCAAAAAATTACAGGAGATGAAATCAAAGCCATCTGGAGAATATTTTGTTAACTAGTCATAATTGAACACTTAACATTTATATTAACAGTATATTCTAAGCTATACTAGAGTTGGGTAAATTTTCTTCAGGAGCTCAGCATGCAGGGAAGGAAGAGGTAAATATTAATTTTACATTGAAAGACAGGTGGGATTCCCACTGTGGCCAAGGATTTCATTTTTTTGCTACCATAATCCCTAATATAAATCTTGACATGCAGCAGAGTTCACTGAGCTTCAATCTGTGTGTTCTCTGTCTTCTTTACCAGGATAGTCTTCTGTCCTGATAAAAATCTACTTACCTTATTATTTTTTTTAAACAACCCCCCAACTGCATGCTAATGATGTAAACAGATGTTTCCATTGTTCAATATAACTGCAACTGAAGTTATTATACATAGGAAGGCTGACTAAAATTGATTCCAATTTTATTTCATAAAAGTATAAGTATAAAATAACCTCTTACTCTATTGTCCCAAAGGTGCTTTTTCAAGAGGTAACTAGACTTTCTGGTTTTTCTTTGAAGATCTTTTGCTTTCTCATCCAAGAAACTTCTTTAGCTCACCATCAAACCAAAGTTTCTTGGATGAGAAGTGAAATGTCTTCAAAGAAAAACCAGGAAGTCCAGTTACCTCTTGAAAAAGCATGTTTGGGAAAACCATGACTTGGATGACTGAGAATCTCAATAGATTCTTACTCTATTGTAAAAGTATTGTTTACATTTTTCTATAAACAATTATTTTTATTCTACTCCTCAAAAGCATATATCATAACATTATTTTTTCTTGTTTCCTTCAAAAAAATCAATAAGAGCAGAGGTGGGTTCCTACCAGTTCTGACCGGTTCTATAGAGTAGGTAATAAGCTGCTGGTGATGTCATGGGAACCGGTTCTGGTCCATGGATGGCGCCATCTTTTTTTGGGTTTTTTTTTGGGGGGGATTTTTTTAAAAAAAAAATCTGGTTTTTTTTCCTTCTGTGCATGTGCAGAAGTCAAGTTTCCGGCACTGCACATCGTTGCCATCTTGTTTTCTGCCTTTTTCTTTTTGGAATTCTTTGAAATTTGTTTGCACTGTATGTGCGTGTGTGTAAACCGTGCGTGCACCCATGCGGCGCACCCATGTGGTGCAGGAGGAAGCGAACTGGCAGCGAGGTAAGTTTGAACCCACCCCTGAATAAGAGGCTTCCAATCATCCTTAAACTTAGACAATGTCCTGTCTTTAATTAAAGCACCATTTAAGTAAGATTCATCATCTTCACTCTCCATTCCTTCATTGTAGGTAAACTTGAATCTTTCCACTTCTGGGCATATAATAGTTTCACTGCAGTTGTTAGGGTTAGGATGAGGAACCTGCTAGAAAAAGGGTTGAAGAAATGTAACCAAACTGAATTACATAATTTTGAAGTACAGTGTTGTGCTGCATGTATGTGCATTCCAATACTTTAATTGTGTGTGTGTACCAGTACACATCTATGTTCATATATGAATTATATAATGGTAGTAATACTGCTAACAGAAAGGAAAGTTATTGCTTTCCTGGAAAAAGAAGTCAGAAGGACACAGCAGCAGGGGAATCATCTAATGGGAGGATGTGGTAGTTTGCAATCTGGTCTTAATATATTTCTGGTTGTTGCCAGAATGATTTAGCTTGGGCAAGATTTTCTTAAGCTAGTTTAGGGTCAAATTGGCATGAGCACAGGGTAAGAGCATCTTAAGAGTTCACCTTTAGTTTATTACTTCTGTAAAAGCAAGCTGTGAGTGAGCAAGATTAGCAAGGGCAAGACTACAGGTGCTTGCTTGGAAGTAAACACCTTTGAAGTCAATAAGACTTATTTCTGAATTGACATAGATAAAGTTATGCTGTAAATTGGTGCTCCGCTGGTAATATATGTAGGAAAGACTCAAAAGTATATAGTTCAGGAATCTGTACTTTAGTCTCTAAATTCCTCTTCTATGCAGTTTGATAATAATGAGTATTCGTCTTCTGCTGGCACAGAATTTAATCTTTTTGCTTAAGCAATTTGCCCCTTTTCTTGCTATTAGCCTTATCAGCTCAGTACACTTGGTAATGATTAAGAGTCAGCAGTGTCTTAATATTTGATTAGCAATTTTTTTCCCAGAGAAACAGTGACTGCTTCATCTAGAGGCCTAATATGCTTTTCCTTTTCTCTCAATTTTAAATTATTTGCTACCTATTAATGGTGAGCTCTAAGTGGCCTATTGTAAAAATACTAATAATATATTGCCTTTTTTATTAACTCATTTACGTTTATCATCTCCAGCAAGCGTTCTAATCTGACTTTTACCTCAGTAGTGGTACTTTCCTCTGGCCTTCAAGGCCATTCCCTATCCCTTCTACACTCTAATAGATGGCAACCAATAGGTGGAGATAAGTAGTTCTTGGGTTTTAGTATTGAGCAAAAGCAGAAATCCCATCAACTTGGGGAGGGTTACACTTAATTAGGAATCTTAAGATGATAGCACGGAATACAACTTTACAAAGAAATAATAAGAAATGAGTTTCCAGTTAAAATGTAACTGGAACACTTTAGTTTTCTAATTTTTGAGTAAAATTATAGGGATCTCAAAAATTTTATTCTGATTTCATTTTTTAAATAAACCACATTTTCACATACCAACATGGTGCATTCTACCACTGAACCACCACAGCACTTGGGGCAAGTTTTGTTTACAAAAAACGAATTACAGTTAAATGCTGTTAATTTGATTCTTAATCAGATCAACACTTCTGAGGGTGTTGAAAGATATAGCACAATAATTTCACCCACAGTAAAAACTTAGCATATAAAGGCCAGACTTGTTATTTAAAAATGACAATGCCTAGAACATGCAAAACTACACGTAATGCTTTTCTTTTAATAAAACCTCTTGTCATGACTCATGACTGGAGAATGAATAGTATTTTAAAGAGATCTAATATTGTTAAATTATGCAGTACTGGCTACTATCACTTTAATAATAATGATTTCAGCTTTGATAACATTACTGAACATTAAAACTTTATTAGAAATGACTATGCTGCATTCATGGAATAAGAAGACAGATCACAGATCAATCACCAATGAAAGAGCTGGTTGGAGGGAAGAAAGAAATGTTTTTCACTGTGAGAAGTACTAAGCAGTCGAATTCCCATGTGACTAATGCCATTTTGCTTTTCAACAAATCATTTCAGAGGAAAAAATTGTATTTTTCAGCAAGTGAAAATGTTAGTAGAATTGAGAAGTTCCAAACAATTTCTCTAAAATGGAGGTCAAAAACTGTCAGTGTCCAAATAATGATAAATCACAACATTATTTGGACACTGACTGTTTTTGGCCTGTTCATATGGTGGTTAAAAAAAGCCAGCTTAGGTTAATGGTTCTTTCACCCTGACCTTCCTGTCTTTGAATACCGACCATCCTATTCTGAATGGGGAGAACTGATATTAAGCATGGGCTAGGAAAGTTAAATTGTCTATGAGTAAAAGCACTGATGTAATAGGATTCCTAGTCATATCTGCCATTAGACTTTCTCTCAAGAGTAGAACAAGGGAGAGTTATAGTTGCTAGGATAGACATTGCAATTTGTGAATGTGAAATTCTCCTCAAAGAAAAGAATTTTTGAGCCCGACAAGCAATGCTTGTCAGCTACTACAGTTCAGTTATTTAGCTCCGGTTTTAAAATAAAGTAATTTGTATTCTAATGCTTTATGTCTACCAATTAATCTTCTTTACATTCTAAGTGGTCCATGGGGCCATAAGGATTTTTCAGATTAAACATGAGTTGGCACATTTTATCTACCATAAAATTAAAAAAATATGCCCAGATGATAAATAATTTTTATTATTATTATTTCTTTCACATACCTATGTTTGTACTTAGCTTTTGCTGTATGGTTTTGTGGGTTTTCAATGGTATGCCTTAGAGTACAAAATTACAATTTGTTTTTCAAGCTTCCAGTACCTCCAGCCATCAATTATAGGAATGCTTGCTGTTACTGCATGCAAATCCTTCATTCTGTGGAACATGTAACAATGTGATAAACCTCTTAAAAATCATATTGTAACCCTTTCATAAGAACTACCTTTGGTACATAATTCTCTGGTCTTCCAGCAACATGACAATGCTTGATTTCACTTATCTGTCCAATACTGCTGCTTCATAAATGTATCAGTAAAGATAATGGTCCAGTCATGTCCTACTCTAGGGAGTGGCACTCAACTCCATTTCTTAGCTCAGGGAGCCAGTGTTGTTTGAAGAAATTTCCCTTGTCATATAGGCAGCATGACTCTATGCCGAGGTGCACGAAACACTGTTACCATCCCACTGAAGAAGTACTTCTTTATGTACTCACATTTGCATGCTTTCCAACTGGTAAGTTGGCAGGATTCACAAATGTATGAATTCCTATTAATACATTAGAAAATATATTTTGTGCAATACTAATATAGAAAATTTTGTCCACATATAGCTTTGGCTGTTAGAGAAATGGCAAAATTGCTAAATTTTGCCATTTTATTTCAAGTACAAGGACAAAAAATAATGACAAATAACTAATAAAATATTATGTATTTACAAAAAAGGAATTTGCTTGTCACTAGAAACAAAATCTCTCAAATGGAATACAAAACGAAACATGCCAATAAAGCTCAACTGTTAAAGTGTACAAAACTGTAAATTATAAAAGGATACAAAGACCAAAACATTCTAAAGGACATAGAGAGAGCCCTAAATTCAGTCAAAAGTCTGGGGAAATAGAAAGATTATTTCAATACCTACCTAGATTCATCATAAAACATAACTTGACAGGGAGGGATACATAACAGAGATAACTGCCTCCATCCAATTGTTGCATAGCAGATTGATCCAAGATCTTGTGTTTTACTCAATCTTTCCAAGATGATTGGTAAATCAAATAAATAGCTGTGAATATTCAGCAGGGGGCAGCTCTTGACTAACTTTGTCTGGGTTCAGAATATAACAGGTTCAGCTCTTGTTAGCATTTAGAAGAGAATCTACCAGGAACTGTAACTGTACCAAAACTGTAGACTAAAACTTTCTTGAAGAAGATAATGACAAATGTTTGTACTACTGTTAAAAAAAAGCATACATGTATCCATATTGATTAAAAGTTGAGCTCAACTTTCAACTTTAATACATTCAAAATTAACAATTGTATACTGCCCAGAATTCCTCTGTGGAGGAGATGGGTGGTTCTTAAATATGATAAATAAATAAATAAAAATTAAAATCTAACAAAACACACCATGCATCATATGGAATAGGGAGAAAATCTCAACATAATAGATTTTGAGAATACATCAAGAATTCAACTTTAAAAAAAAATTGGGTGCTTCATACATTATGCTAGTCAAAAACAGCAATAGCATAAACCCAGTATTAGCAAGAGGCACAGAATCAGTGAGAAGCTGCTAAGGCAGTGATGGCTAACCTTTTTGGCACCAAATGCTGAAACTGGACCGCATGCATGCACGTTGGAGCACCAGAACTCAGAAGAGAGCAGTTGGCCGGTGCACTTGTGTCAGAACCTGGAAGAGCAGCAGGCAACAGTGCCTTTGCCCACAGAGAGGGCTCTGTGTGCCACAGGTTCGCCATCACGGTGCTAAGGTGTCCTAAAGATTATTCAAAGCAACACCTCCATTGCTTTAGATCTCTTGTTTCAGAGTTCTGTTTCAGGGTTAAAGAAAGTTGTTTAGCATCTTACCTTGAATGTAAAGGTCCTGTATATCTTCTAAACTTGCCTTCAAGTGCTGCTTAAATAGTATTGTGATGGTAAAAGAGCAGAAAATGTAATTGCAGGTCATTCTTCATTGAAAGTTATGTATCAAAAAAGGAAGAACAATTTTGGAAGTTGAATTATATGGAATTTCATATAGCATACTAATACGTAGATTAAAACCAATTTACTGTGTGTTCATGTATAGGTAAATCTTTTCCTAATTCCCTTGTTTTACTTTTGATCATGCTAGCAGGTGCCAAGTCAGTTGGAAGGTAGATATCACCTTCAGAAAGATGCATATTATCTCTTCTATAAGATGCTACTAATATGTAGGCATATATGATTGCAGAATATTAATCATGGAAAGAAAAAGCAAAGCAAAACAACATTATGTCTGATGATGCTGATTTAATATTCTTGACATCCAGAGGTGGGATTCAGCAGGTTCTGACCAGTTCTGGAGAACCGGTACAGGAAATTTTGAGTAGTTTGGAGAACCTGTAAATACCACCTCTGACTGGCCCCGCCAACATCTATTCTCTGCCTTTCGAGTCCCAGCTGATCAGGAGGAAACGGGGATTTTGCAGTAACCTTTCCCCGCTATGCCCACCAAGCCACGGTCACCAAACCACGCTATGTCCACCAAGCCACGCTCAGAGAACCGGTAGTAAAAAAAATTGAATCTCACCACTGTTGACATCTGAACACAGGGTTTCTTCCCTGACTAATGTACTAAGTCTTTGCAGACTTGATCCAGGGATATGTTATACCTCCGACATGCTTCAAGAGAAGCTGGGGAGCGTTTAGTGCTTAAAACAATTCACAGCTTAAGTCTATTTTAATTATATTTTAAATTCCTCCTGGTCAATAAGACATTTTTTAAAGTTCATATGAGCAAGGCAGGAATAACGTGAAAATTGTTGTTCAGTTTGCCACTGGTTGCCATTTCCCTAAATCCCCCCTTCCTCCTCCCCTTCTTGTGCTAGGTTAATCTGAAGAAGCAGAAAGCAGAGAAGCGGCACATGAAAAGAACTAAGCCAAGGCAAATTTCAGGGAGACGGAAGAGTTGCTTGGCTAATAATACAGAATTAGAAACCTAGGATTTCTACACAAGGATAATACATTTCTAGATCCCCATTTCTGATATTACCATCCCAAATTTGAAATATGGAAATCTTTTTCATGTGACACACTTGCTTTATGTTTATTCGCAATGCCCATATGAACCTGCAAAATGCTGGTAGGACACAGGACAAAACTCCATCGTTTAACTGCTGTAATTTACCCTCAATGAATCAAGCTGAATTCTTGGTAACTCTATCGACTTCTTCACAACAATGTAGAAGTGGTTTGCTCCTGCCTTCATCTTGGATTTTTGTTCAGTTTTCCAATCTAATTTGTACTTCAAGGATTTTCTGGCTCCCACTGAAGTACCAACCACATCTGTCCCTACTTAGTTTTTCAAGATTAGTCAAAAACAGCTACATGCTGCAATGCCTATAGGTTTAACTCTTTAGAATTGCAAATTATAGCCTGATTCTGTCCAGAGTTTGTCCAACCTAAAATGCACTGAAATTAACTCCGCATACCTAATAAGGCTGCAATCCTATGCATTATTATTTTGGAGTAAAGACCATTGAGTTCAAAAAGGCTTACTTCAGAGGAAACATTCATGTTTGGTATTATATTCCTACTATCCCAAACTTTCAGTTTGCTTTTACTCAGATAAGTGTTCTTTCATTTCTCCATATAATTTCAATAAGAAATCTAATACAGTAAACTTGTATCTTGTGACAGTGGATGGAAATGTTATTCCCAGAAGACCTCAGACTTAGCTGAAAATTAACCAAAATCCTTTCACAAAATGGGACACAGCAGCTGATTTTTTTTTTAACCAACTCAAGGACTCAGAGAAAAAACACTTCTCTCTTCCCTAATGTAACATCCTTTGTACCCAAAGAAATCATTCTTATTTACCTGTATATATTGCCTACTATATCTATACTGATATGAATACCGGTATATATAATTGATATGTATGATAGATAGATAGATAGATAGATAGATAGATAGATAGATAGATAGATAGATAGATAGATAGGCAGGCAGGCAGGCAGGCAGGCAGACAGGCAGGCAGGCAGGCAGGCAGGCAGGCAGACAGACAGACAGACAGACAATGGATTCTACAAAAATCTTTCAAGAATTTCTCCCACCACCATAATTAAAAAGGCATTATTTTTTAATTTAAAACCATATATCAACATAGGATAGGCAGAATTTTGCAGGCATTTATCAATGAAAAAGGAGCTATATAAAAGTACGACAAAGGCAAATCATGATTTTCAAGAAAAACACTCCTTCAGCTATTACCTACCCTTACCTGTCACACACACACACACACACACACACACACACACACACACACACGTTCTGAATCTTCTTACTGCTGGTTCACTCAGGGTTGTGCCTCGAACACGTGCTAAAAGCGCATGAGCGAGCACACATGCGGCAGTCAAAAACTTCTGTGCATGCGCAGAAACAAAATCCAAGATGACAGCGCCCACAGAGCCACCAACAGAACTGGATCTGTGACATCACCGCAGAGTTACTACCTACTCTATAGAAGCGGATAGAACCGGTAGGAACCCACCTCTGGTGTGTTGTGATCTTTCTATTACCATGGTTCTTTTTTACTTGAGTTGCCTTTTTCTGTTTATGTTTTACCGGTTTTAGTTATGTACTTAATTTTTTAAGCTGCCCACTGGCATAGACACCCATAACAAATCTCATGAAATAAAAAGAGTACATTTGAGCATTTAATGTAATTTATATACATTAAAGTATCTACGGGGTTTCACTTAAGCAACAATAATAACTATATGTGGGCATAAGAGAGAAAGGAAATATTTCCTTTCCTCCCATCTATAATTTTGTTATGACAATCAAATCACATTGGATTGTGAACAACAACTCAGAATGAGATACAATGAGGTGGGTCCCTAAGGCAGAAGGTGCTAAAAGGGCTTGTTTTGGCTTTCTAAAGTAGACACAAGTAGAAAATTCTATTCCTTTTCAGGTATTCTAAGTGCATAAGTGCAGTCAGTTTTATAAACAGAACAGGGAAAGCACCACTTTGTCTTTATGTTCTACTTGGAGCACTCTGTGGAGGACTCACTATTCAGCGTGACATATCACAACCATATATTTTTCCTCACATAAAATAATAAGTCTGTGAATGGAGATTGGCAGAAAAATCTCAGGGTAATTAGAGACTGAGAAGAATCATGAATCAAATTCTACCAAACCTTCACTCGCTCATCAGTGGCCTGGGTATACTATTTGGATTGTCTGTACAAGAAGCTCCTTATTTTTCTTATTACTGGCCTGAAGAAAAAGAAAGCCAAGAACACTGTCAACGTTATTAATTCTTTGTCAAGCTTTCATGTCAAGGCAAATGTAGCAACAATAATAACAGTTCATTTAAACTCCATATTTGGGTACGTTCAGTCAGCCATCTCATTTTGACAAGCAATACTGTACATGATTTTGATGGTCACTTTATCCTGTGATGTTGATCTTTTAGGCACACAACAATGTAAAACAAACATTTCAAGAGTGTTTGATGCAGGGGGCGGCAACTACAAATTGGCAGTGACAGCATCTAAAGGAACAAAGAAATA
>JANHFT010008524.1:166693-189752 GCA_032467955.1 Pseudoxenodon macrops
CTCTCTCTCTCTCTCTCTCTCTCTCTCTCTCTCTCTCTCTCTCTCTCTCACACACACACACACACACACACACACAGCTTACAAAAAAAATATGCAGGTTAAACACAGGGGGTTAGAGATAATAAAGCAGAAGCTGCTTAAACAGCATGCATCGCCAGGAGTTGGGGTAACGTGCAACTTCTAGAATTATTATAAAATCATTTCCATGAATGCTAGAATAGCTGACAGGAAGTGTCCAAATATTCTTGGACAGACTGATTAAGAGTAGAACCTATAACCCATGGGCCTTGGGGCACCTCAATTATTTTCTGTCTCCTTGTAGCCTTCTGACATCATATCACCAAAACATTGTGGCAAAGCAAACCATCAAATAGTGTCATTGCAATTTTCTATTGTTGGAGAAGAAAACAGAAAGTAAAGAAATGTGGAAAATATCTTGAAAATGTTTAACTATTTTCTCTAATGACTCAAATCCTCATAAAGGGAAACAATGAGCCCATCCTTTCTGGATGATTTTTTCATAACCATTTCTTTTTCTATATATCAACCTACATTCTCCTATTTCATAACATTTTGGTTTCTATTATTGGAAGATTCCACACTTTACATTTCAATGAATCAGCCACTGTAATGCATTAAATACCTGAAATAACAGTGAGTGAAAAGAATGCAGAGAAGTTAGAGTGTACAAAATAACATTTATTTTATTGAGTCATGGAATTTATTGAAGTAAAGAATCACAAGATAAGGCATCTGTAGGTCAAGGTTATGTTTCTTGAAATTCATCAATGTCTTATATATAATTATTAGTTTCTTCCTTTTAACTTTTTTATTTTGGATGGTCTTCAACCATTTTCAGTTGAAATGATATCTCTTATTTATCAGAGAAACAGTAATAAGATTGCCAGGACTTAGACGTTTTATTACATTACTCAATGTCACTGGGTAATTGAGAGTTGCAGACCCAAAGCATTTATTGGTCCTAAGACCATGGAATACTAAAAATCAGGGTACCTTTTTGGTTAAGAGAGCTTCCAAGCCTTTTTATTTTAGGAAATATCAGATTGTCTACTGTCATTTCAACCTATCTGATATTCTTCTGCATTAATGTAAGGGCAATCTCCTTTTTTTCTTTCTCGCTTTCAGCTTGGACATTGTGTACTGAATTAGAAGGAGGTTTAGTTTTTATAGATGAAGTCTGACTATGCTTGTATTGTGAGCAAGAAAAATACATAAGATTTCTAAAATGCAACCATTTCTACAATGATTTTATGGAGTAACAACTCTGGTCTTATATTAAGTGGCATCTAAAATCATATGCTATGTATGCTTGCCTTTGAGCTGATTGATATCTGATATTATTATAATAAGCCATTTATATCTATCTGTATAATTGTTCAATTGATATGACATTTGATATAAATTTAAAATATTTGAAAAACAGTATGGGAAAAGGAGAAGCTGTGGGTAAAAAGTCTTGTATATACTTAGAATGTAAGCACAGTCAGGTTTAACTGAGACTTAAAAAAAGAATTATTCTAAAAACTAGAGGAAACAAGTAGAAAAAAATTAACTTCCTCTCAGAAATGTGATTATAAATTTGAAAAAAAGGAATGAAGAGATGCAAACAAGCATTTTTAGAAACACAGGTAGTTCTAGAAACAACATGAACAATAACAAATACAAATTAAATTGAGATCTATTGCAAAATGTTGGTCTTATCCATTTTATCCTAAAATTTTAAACATCTAGTAATTTCATCAGATTTTGCTCTTTTTAAACATTTTAATTTCAAAGATCTGCAGATGTTGTCTATAAGAGATCATGGATGTCCAGAAGCTGATGTATTATTGGTTACTAATCTCAGATTTAAAGATGCTGTGTCAATCAAATTGATTAAATAACTTCACAGATTGTCATATGAGGAAAAGCTCCTATTTGTTACTTTTTTTGAATTGTTGATGCTGGACCTGAAATCTGAGAATTGTATTACTAACATATATAGAAGAACTAAGTTAGAGTGTTTTTTTAACCAACCAACCAAAACAAATCCTGAATTAAGAAAGGATATAATAATGGCCACTAGGCACATTAGGTGAGAATATGGGAGTTCTTATCCCATAGGAGAACTTTGCAAATACAGACTATAGATTCAGAAATCAGGTGTTTGGAGTGGAAATTTTTGCAGTTAAACTCTGATTAATATCTTAATATAACATATGTCATCTGAATGTGAAAATCCCATTTTTACTCCTTGGTGAATGCATGCTTACTGTCTCAACATGGTTCATAGTAATTACTTTGTTTATGTCTGCAGAATAATACTTGAGAGCTAACATATAAAGGTTTTATTTTGTTACAGATTTCATTTTGTTATTGTTATTTTGTTATTCAGTTTTACACCTGAAACCAGAAAGGAAATATATCTAAAATAAACTGAAAACCACATTCTTTAGCATTATAATCTCTCGGGAAATAATTTTATAAGCAATGCTTTGCTGAAGTAATCCTAAACTGATGCAATGATTTCAGGATATGCATGTAGTATAATTATTGTATTTTAGGGAAGAGAACATTGTGAGCATTTGTGAAATCTTAGGAAGGTATATGATTTTTTTAAAAAGGAATAATTTCTTGTGACCTCAAGAGAATTATTTAAGGCTGACTAACCTTTTTGCCATCATGTTCCAAAAGGGGGGCATGGGGGAGGTCATGTGCATGCGTGTCCACATCCATAATGCAATGCCCTTCCCTCTGCACATGTGCACACAACCCTCCCATGCTGTGCTCCTACACACATGCACACAGGCCTCACTCTGGTTGGGCCATATTTTCCCCTCCCCAGGCTTCAGGAGGCTTTCCTTTGATGTTTGATATTATTGAATATATAATACTCTATATGTGTTTGTGTGTGTGTGTGGTTTTAGGGATCAATTTAAATTATGAAGAGCCTAGAATGCTTATGCAGCTTGTCGTGTTATAAATATCTAATTGAAGACATAAACACAAGTCACTATTGGAATACAGAGTTTATGGCTATTTGTTTTCTTCAAATTGTTTTTCAAGTTTTGTCTGAGTTATATACTTTTGTCTGCAATGGATTTACAGTATCTTGTTTTTTATTGTAGAATACACATGTTTATAATATATGTTAATAACCTCTATGCTGTTTTAGTACATTGCATACTCTCTCACTTGTCTTTCATAGTTAACCAACATTAACCTCCAAAGTGTCATCCTCCACCTCAAAAAGCCTTTAGCTAGGGAATAGGAGAAAACATTGGGGTTAACTGGTCTGCACAGTGTTTTGGAGTTCCAATGGTATAGTAGTTCTATGCTTCAGTAATTATTCATTTGCTGGATGTCTTGCTATTGTGATATTCTTTTGGGGGTTTTGTACAATGATTACATTCTTAACAGAGTGAATAAATAAAAAAGGAAAACTTACTCTACTGTGTTGCGCCAACATCGATAATGTCAGTAATACTTCAGGGCCTGTTATTAAATAATTCAATAATTTGCTGGTTTTAGATGGAATTTCCTTCATTAAGGCATATGGGGACAAACAGTTAATCTACTAACTCACAGCTAAAACAGGATGTCATAAAAGCTCTTATAACAACCCCCATCGGAAAATTGAATGTATTCCATATGGATTGCCTGTGTGGAGTGGTTGGAAACTTCAGCTGTTCCATATGATTTATTAATTAAAGCAAGCTGCAAAGATACACTATCCTGATTTTGAAAAAAGAAATCCACTGGGTTCTATTAATGTAAAATTTTAATAGATTTTTTTTAAATTTTCAAATGTAGAAGTTCTCTCTGATTTAATATAACTGGTTGGCTTGGGACAATCACATCTCAGTGATACCCTTGACATATGTAAATCAGGAGTGTCAAACTTGATTTCATTGAGGGCCACATCAGGGTTGTGTTTGACCTCAGGGGGCCAGGGTGGACGTGGCCAGGCTTGGTACAGTCCCCTTATCGCCATTCATGTCAGGGGTGGCTGTGGTGGCCCAAGTGCTCTGTCAGTGGAAATGGGCTCCCAATGTCTGTTTTCAGCTGGGATGGTCTCCTACAACCCTCTGCCAGCAAAAACAGAGCTTGGGAGGGCTGCATGCTCATTTTCGCTGGCAGAGACACCATGAGTCAGTTCTTTGCTGTTTCCAGAGCAACTCCATGGACCAGAGCACCCCACAGGCCAGATGTGGCCTGCGGACCTTGAATTTGACACCCCGATGTAGTCTTATCTGAGGGGCAAAAACAAAACAAAACCCCACGCTAAATTCAGAAAAAGACAAAGCGATACCTGTTACATTGAAAAGGAATTTTGTCAGATTCACTAATCCTTTCCAGCAGAAAAAAAAGTCCAAGGGGCATTTTATTTTAGTGTTTATGATCAGAATCTAGATGATTTGGAAGAATGACATCTCTCAGTAGGCACACGGGGTCATTTTATCTGATCCAAAAGCTTAAATGGTGGGAGAAAAATGAGCAGGAGGGAGAAATAAAATCTCCACCCCCCCACACCTTGTGTTGCTTCCTTCCGAACAAAGTGTGGTGAAATGTATCTGAGAATTGAGAAGTACTGGATTGGAACAGAGTTGTGAGCTGGGACTACCAATATATTTTCTAAACCTTAGGACTGGATCAGAAAATAATGAAATCATTGTGAGGACACCCTTGGACAAGTTCCCTATTTCTAGGAGATGTACAAATTGATACAATTTAGAACTTGGACATAAATCATGTCTGCAGTCCTCTAAACTATCTTTCTCTCTCACTGCTTCTCATTTCTAAAAGTTAGTGTTCCTGTATTGAATACCAATTTGTCCAGAATGAATTGTTCTTTCCCTCAGGATAGTTTATGCAGAATCTGGCAGCATGTGAACTCAGAGTTGCTTAATTGCTTGGAAAGATTCTGTGATAGTAGATGCATACTTTGTAATTATTGAATGGAAAGCAGAAGCAGTGAGAAAAAAAATATTTTATTTAGAATAACTCAAATGCAGACCCAAACTATAAAGCATCTAGCTTTTTGCACCAGACATTGGTGCTTCTTTTCTTAAAATGCACCAATGGCCTCAAGTTATATTTGTGCTTGTGAGATAAGCCAAAGACCATTACTTTGTCCTGCAGTCTATATTTTTAGAAGAGATTAAATAACTAACACTTGCATTTTTTTCCATCTGTGATATGAACCAATAACCCCATGAAATTGGATGAGCGCTAACCTGTGAAAAACGATTAGCCCTATGTTCTAAGATAAAAATAATAAAATATGAAAAAGGACGGTGGAGGAAATAACTCCTTTACTGTTGAAAATTAGATTTGCATTTGCCATTTTCTTGAGCAATAGACGATTAAAAAAAAAAAGTAGCACATGAGTATTAAACTATCGAGAAGGAAAGGGGAAAAGTGAATTTAATTTGCCCAAACAAGAGTTTGATGAAATTATTAATTAACCTTACCTAGCCTTCCCCAATATGGTGCTCACAATAATTGGAATGTTAACTGTCATGATTGAAAAACTTCTTACAATTATAAAAAAAAGTGCCTGAATAAATTCTGTGATTTATAGACAGGAAGTGCACTTTTTAAAAGTGTAATATTCCTATTTTAGAGCTTATACTATATTTTAAATTTGTTTTCTTTTTCAAATCTCTCTTGACTCAAGTTCAGGTATTTTTGTTAGTCTGAACATGTACAAATTGCAAATAAATTAAACAGAAATGGCCAATTCAAATAGTTTGAGATAGGGTGATTGTAATAATAGAATAATACCCTCTTGCAATCAAGGACATTGGGAGGAGTCTAAAAAAAAGCTAAGATTCTCCATTTGAAAAGCTGATAAAAGCTTTTTGCTTTTTAATGTTTGTCATATGCATGGCACACAAAAATTAGGACTGCAACTGCATGGTCATGTCCTTCATATTTTTATTCATTTAATTATAATTTGATTGTTATCACACCTTTATTATTGTTTATAAATAACTTTCCTGCTTTAATATTCTTTCCTACTTTTTTACCTATTTTATCCATAGCAGCAACCCCATGAGGTGAGGTGATCTTTGAGATAGTGAGTGGCCCAAAATTATCAAGCTGATTTTTCATATCTAAAGCAAGGGGTCTAGAACTCATGAACTCCTACTTTCTAATTTAATGCCTTAACCCAGGAGTGTTATACTGGTGGCCCACGGGCTGGATGTATCACACACAGGCCACGCCCATCCCAGCTCTGCGAAGGGGGGGGAAAACGTCATGATACATCAAGTGATCACAATGTGTTGCCACGAGTTTGATACCCATGCCTTAACCACTAGACCAAATTGATGTCACCATATTACAATATGTTTTTAGATTCAGGTACATTTGAAGAAAATCATTGCAGGTATATAGTATTTTGCAAAATGTGACTTTATTTACAAATATACAGGTTGAGAATCCTGGAGGTAGAACTTAAGAACTTCACAAAATGTGAATTTCTATGTGTTATCTCAGACCACTAAAATAATGGAAATTGCTGCCCTCCAAAATGTTTATAGAACCCCAATTTTTCTTCTTTATAACTTCTCCTGTATCCTACGCTCAAACTGCTGGTAATGGTTCTTTCTACATAGATATTATGTAGAAAGATTACTAGCTAATCTACTTAGCTAGTAATGGGAAGACATATATGTATATGTTTCCATACTTTCTATCTCTTCAGAAAACCTAATGTTGTTTCCATAGACATGGTATTCTTTGTAATAGAAAATGTGTATCATGACTTTGCCAGCACCATTAAAGATTTCTATGTATTCCCTTGGCCATCTCTCATACAACACTTTCCAATAGCCCAACAATATGCTCCAAAAAAAAAAGAATCATCCTAAAGGCAACCATATGGTAACTAGCCATAAACTTTCAACGTGGGAGGTCAAAACCTAGGTAGACCTAAAATGTATTAATCCAATGGATTAGTTCAACAATCCCTGATCAGTGGCACAGCTGGGGAATAAGCAATTGCTTCTCCCTGCCATCAATTTCTTTATTTAAGAGCTAAAACACCTGGTATTCTGCTGAATCCAGATGTTTGGTAACAATCACCACTCATGAGATATTTGGGGTGTGTGTGTGACATATTACTTAGAAAGAAGAAAACCATATATATTCTGCAGGAGATCCTACCATTCATCTTTGTTGCCTCTACATAGATAAGATGGCTTTAGGGGGATGTTTAAATGTAACAGCTCTCTTAAATAGAGGCTGTGAGTAACTAGATGATAATTCATTAAAAACCAGCCTAGGCACCATAGGCAGATTAAAATGAGATATTTGTATTAAGAGTTTGCATTTTGTGACTGACATTTGAAGCTGCTGGTTGCAATTGTTTAAACAACGTGGGTGAGCTATATTTGCAAACTATTACTGTAATAAAAATAAAAGTTCCTAAGTACATGAACGGTAATGTACAGAAATAACTTTAATTAAATTTAAAGCATTCTATCTGTCTCTAGTGTAACTAAGGATCATTATGCATAACGCTATAAAATCTGGGTCTGCCTTCACTGTCATATTAAACTGATTTATTAGAAAGAGATATTCAAATCCAGGTGCGGTAGATGCTGTAGAGAACATTGTTCATGTCAAAAGAGTGAAGCTTATGTCAATACCAAAATGTTATACAAACCAACCATCATCACAGCATTCAAACATGGTTTCTATTTCACTGGTTAATAGCCACATAGTCTATAAAAGCAAAGATCTTCAGCCTTCCATACATCCATGGCAAGCAAGTGATGAAACAGTAGCCAGGATGTAAAGAGAAACCTGAAAGTAAAGTCTTAATGTGGCAGACAATAAACTCAGTAATACCTGCAGTGATGGGTAGGAGCTTAACATTTCTGGTTAATCTGTGGAGATGCCAATAATTAATCTGAAATATTTTTATACATTAAATCTATGTTTTAGCACAGACCTTGAGGTTAGCATCTTGATATCACAAGTACTGGGATGCTTGCTGCATACCACTAAATAAAAACAAATATTTTTGAATGGCTGAAATCTGGGAAGACTGTCAGATTGTATAAAACTTCAATGTTCTACAAGATTCTACAGCTTTTGAAATCTTCAAATATAATATCATTGTATCTTGAAAAGGCAGTTTCATGAGATTTTAAAGGAATCTTGGGGCCCGATCTTTGCCCTTCTTCCTGCTAATGGACCATCCGTTAGTTAGGCATTCACAAAAACAAGTAAAGACCTTGAATTTTATTTTCAGATCACAATTAAATATTCAAAGACAAATTGTCAGTCAATGTTAACTTTTGGTTACAGCTGGGAAGATGACTATGCTGTGAAAGGAAATTCACACAGATTCCCATTGGCTGCCTTGTTACTAAATGTGTGCTGGAATATATTTCCTTCATCAAAATTAATGAGAATTGGTAATCTAATTTTCTCTAACCAATATTAACATCCCATATTTGTGTTTGTTCGCTTCTTTACTGTATATAAATATGCTGTCATCTTGCTTTTATAATAGCTACAAACAATAGATGTGAAAATATTAATATATAATAATTACCAGACAGATTCTTCACTAGGCTGAATGCCCACATAAAAAAGCAAACTATGTGAAGAACTATGTTCAGAAATAAAGTTTATTGTTCAGTTTATTGATCATGCATTACTTGCTAACCTTTATTTTGTCAGTATATAAAGGTGGAATTAAAATACTCCATACTCCAATGTGGAGCACACAGATTTGTAGCTATGCTAAATCTGATAATCCCAGAGGCCTTGTCTTGTTTGTTTTCAGTTGTGCTGTAGCAAATAGTATTTGAATTACTACTTGTGAATAGGAAGAGAAGTTTATTGTCCGGAATCCCTTTACAACTTTTTCATGTATCTGTTAATAGCGACACTTCATTTTCCTAGTCAGACTGACACCACACTTTGAACAAAACATAAGCTTAGATGGCTGTTAGATGTAGTATCTAATATTGAGTCATCATTTATAAGCATTTACTATTAACTAGCAATAGCACTGTACAACGCTTCACAGTATTGTACAGCCCTGTCATTGCCCCAACAAGCTGCACCTCATTTTACCAGCCTCTGAAGGATGTAAGGCTGAGTCAACCTTGACCCTGGTGAGATTCGAACTGCCAAATTGAAGGCAGCCAAGAGTCAGCAGAAGTAACCTGCAGTACTACATTCGAACCACTATACCACCACAGCTCAAGCTAACTGTATATATGAAGAAACATGATAGATATATAATTTCTTAAAGGATCAGCAATGAATATGACAAACAAATGAGATTCATTACAAGAACTGAGAACACACTCATCATTTCAATCTCACTATTATACTTTTAATTGTAATTCTATTTCAATTGATGACTTGGACATAAGTGTACTAGAGTATATTAAAATGAAGGACACAACATGCAATTTACGGGTAAGATTGCTAAAGAAATAGCTAATAAATGTCATTTGGAAAAGTAATTGCTGACTTTTTTAAAAACATGTCTTAAAAACAATTTAACAAAAGAAAATATTTCCAAACAGAACTTCACATATCAACATATACGGTAGTCACAAATATATGTTTTCTGTGCACAGATATCCACAGCTATCATAATGATGCCAAAATAAAACTATATAAAACTAGCATTGAAACATCAACACACTATCCCCACTTTTGAGACTTCTGTACACGTACACATACAAGTACATTAGAGTGGCATTTGCAGCACAATCTTGTAACAAGATTGTAACAAGTTTCATCTCATGCTTATGCAGTTGTTCGATGAAGTGAAATTAATATTTACATATAATTCAGAAAAGAATGCTGTTCAAGGAAAGGAACCTTTGAATGAAACTGGGAGAGGAGGAGAAAGACCATAGAAAGCTAATTTGCGCAACAGTGTTTCTGACTATGTATAATAGGTGCATATAATAGGTATAATAGACATATAAACTGAAATAAATTGGCAATTAATATTTATATGCCACTGAATGTGCTCAAATGCAGTCCAGTAATACATACAAACATACATATACATATTATGTGCCATTATAGGCACATACATTTAATAAATGTGTATTATTGAATTATTTGATGTTTGGAATGAGGAAAGAAATGAATAATCTCCAGCTATCACTGAATATTTCAGTTGCTATTGCAAAACAATTATTAAAGTATTGATATTTACATGACCTTTCTTGGACCACTGAAATTAAACAAAGAGACTCTGTGTATTTGCATTGTTTCTCATTCTTTTTTGTTTGCCAGGTTCTGCTATTGGCATTGAAAGTAATAAGTACAAACAACAATGTGGACTTATTTTAAGCAGAAAGCATGAGTCAGTATTATGCCTTTTTGGTGCAAGTAGATGATTTTCCTGAAAGTTTAATTTATTTCTCTACTGTTACAAGGAAAATATATCTACAGTCATAATAAGAATAATAGTACATGTCATACTATCAAACCAGAAGAAAATAGACATTTGTTTCAGTTTCTCAGGTGAAATACTGTCTCTTTTACCTGAGAGCCAGCCTGCATAAGGCTTTGTTCTGAACAGAAAGGCCCACTTGATTTTTAAGTGGTATATCAGGACCAAATCCCAAAAGGAAGTGAATGTAGCCAGGATAAAATCAAATTTTGATTTTATTTACCTTTAATTCTATTAAAATGAAATAATGAATTGAAGTAATTACATCCATTTTGCTGAGGTAAAATACTCAGCTGGACTACTCTCCAATTTTTTTGCTTATTTACTAAATATATTTTTATACTGATCAGATCAAACAACTGGTGATTTACAATATGGTTTAAGTCAATCAAGAGTTTAAAAAAATGATTTCAAAATCTGAAAGACATAAATACACATGGCTGCCAAATAATCAAATATTCATCTTTGCATGGTGTACAAATATTTAACGCAACTATTTGTCTTTGAGAACAACTTTTGGGGATCTCTGGAACAATACTCAAAGTTTTGGGAGGTAACATGCTATACATTGGGGCTAAAACATTTTTGGCATTATGGAAATAAGCTGGCCCTTCTGGCATAATCAGAAACTTCTGCTTTCATTTTTATTAAACACATTTTAGTGTGCCATCTGCCTTCTAAATTATGCCTAATCTTAATTAGAATTAGTAGGGACAAGCCAAGACATTTCAAGTTCATAAATTTGAACATTATAATTTGAACTTTTCATTTCCCCTTAGCATAGGTTTGACCAATATTTTCCAGATTTCAAACCTCTATCATCTCTCTTTCTGTCTCTCTCTCCCCCTCCCTCCCTCTTCTTCTCCTTCTCCTTCTCCTTTTCCCTCCCTCTAATTTCTATAGCTGTCCAACTTAACCAAGTGAATCTGAGTGGCTACCAAGTGACTGAGCAGCTTGATAGTAACAATGAACAGAGCAATAGCATAACATAAACCTTACCCTTATGAACTGTCATCCTAGCAGGTAATGCAAATACAAAATCTGTGTCTTTTGAATCATGGCCCATTTTTTCTCCTGATGGATGCCCGCAAATACAAAGTTAAAAAAAAAGGTTATTTATCTAATACTTCACCTAAAATTGTCCATTAATTCTACTGTGTAGATTTGGTTCAGGTCTAATATGGTCTAAAAAGTGGTTTCAAATATTTTCCTGATTTTGATCTCCATTTCCTCACCCACAAAATTTCTCATATCATGAATGGTTTTGATAAGAGAGAGAAAAATATGAACAAAACATACAGCAGTGAGATGCTAGTGTTATTCTGCTTGAGCTGCTGCTATTGGTAAATCCCATTGCTATAATTTTTAAACAAGTTAATGTCTGATATCATAGCCCTAACCCTGGCAAAACTTTGATAACCCATATAATTCAAATTGGAAAAGGAAAATTTGAAAAAAGAAAATTGAAGTATGCTATGAATAAAATGAATATATGTTTTAGACATGACCTTTGACATTTATTTTGTGTGTGTCTAACTTTAGCCAATTTTATATGCTTATTGCTATGTACAACTCATATCCAAACAGTCATCCTTTAGTATTTTCTAGAATCTAGAGAATAGAAATTCCAGATAAAACAAGCATTTTTCCTCATTCCTCTTATTTAGCCTTTTTTCATAAGAATGTAAATCAATAGCTTTAACAAAAAGAGGATAACAAGAGGAGGAACCACCACAGATAACACATTTTATAAAAGTCTATGATAGCGAATTTTGATCTTGTTAATCTCATAATTTTATTATCAGAAAAATTCTACATTGGATTTTTCTGTCTCATGAACATTGAGTATTATGCCCTTTGACTTCAGCTGCATAGCACAATTTATTGCATTGCCTCAGGCCAAAATATTTTAAGATCCTGTAATTAGGCCACTGTAACTTTAAATGTCAATCAAGCAATCATCTGTCTATCAAATGTGTATGCTACTGAATCCTCTAGGTCAGTAGTGGGTTATAATTCCCTTCCCTATCGGTTCGCTATTGGGAGCGCATGCACACAATGCTTCTGCACATGCGCAGACATGTCCAGGCAGGTGGGTGGCGCCTCCCACCACCACCGTTTCCAGTTTGCCCGATCTGGCCGTTTCCAGTTTGCCCGATCTGGGGCAAACCGCTAGCAACCCACTACTGCTCTAGGTATATAAAAAGCTTCCACAATATAATAAAATGTTAATAGTACAAATGTTAAAATAACAATTATTACAATTATTAATAATAAAAATAGATATTAATATAACAATGACCACAACCATTCTCAAAAGCCATCTGGAAAACATAGAACATAGAATAATAGAGTTGGAAGGGATTTTGGAGATTTTCTAGTCCAGCAGGAAACCCTATATAACCTTAGTTTAAGTTTATGGAAAATCATCAATGAGGTTTAGGGTTAGGGTAAATTAGCAATTACTTAGAAATAGTCCTTTAACTTAAATAAAGAGACCATGAATTAAATCTGGTATATTTTGTAAGCAGATATGTTTTATTAGTGAATTACCTTTCCTTGTTATTTCTTTGCATTTAACAAAGACAGTCCCTAAAATTACATTTAAAACTAACTGATATCACACAAGCCAGAAAAACTAGAAATATAAAGATAAACTATCGTTTGCAAAAGGACATTGGAGCATTTGGCTTCTTTCATGAATTTAATTATCAGTTTCAGGATCAAATACAGATCTGACCTGGGTATATTCATCCCTGGAAGCAAAACTGGATTCTAAAATGAAGTGTTAATAGAGCAGCTTTCTTTCAGTTTCCGTTAAGTCAGTTTGTGTTATGTGCTTAACAGAAGACTATTTCTGAGTTTACTAAGTAAGAAATAATAATAGCTATAGTAAAATGATGTCATAGAAAGGGGAAAAAATGTGAAAATGATTAAATGTTTGGAATCCATAAAGGGGGATAGTGTAGTTGCCCTCCCTTTTGGATCAAGAACTGATGTTTCAAAACATGATTGATAGTTTTATATGACCACATTCCAAAACAAGTATTATATTTTGAAATTGGTTCTGTCCAAATCCCATAGACACTTAACATAGAGTGTTGAGCCTTTGCCACAGTGACTCAGATTTTCCAGCATGCTCTTTACATGAGTTGAAACACGCTTCCTTAAAGTTGCAATCTCTTGGAATTGTCAGTATACTTCCCAGTGGAGAATTGGAAAAGAGAACTTGCAGTTTACCACTTTTAAGCAAAAAGGGGATAACTTCTCAACTACTAATTTAATCCATGCTCCCTCTGTCCCATTTTATTAAACAGTGATAACATTTGTTTAGTCAAAAAGCATTATGCAAACATTTGATAAGAAATCTGGGATACACTTACGTCACTTAAAAACTTATGATTTGTTTGCAAACACTTGCAATGTAAGTTCTCATAACATTACTTTCCCTGTGATTATCCACCACTTAATTTATGAGGTAAAAGTCTTCAATCTTGTGATATAAAATGTGTTGGCTTGGAACTGTTGGAAAATTCAACATTTAAGGCATTAGCATGTTTCTTATTGGCCAGGCTGATATTCGAAGGACTTTCATCATTTCCAGTTCCAGTTTCTCTTCCTTAAAATATCCTGGGCTCTGTCTTTGTCTTACTCTTTCTGCTATCCCAAACTTGCTTCCTAAATATTTTGTTTTCTTTCATGCAAGCATGGAGTCCTTTCTCTTAATTCTTCTAATTTTATGCTTTATCTCCACACACACTTTACCATTGTGTAAAGCGCCCTGCCAACAGGAATTTTCAAAGGTTAATTACCTAATTGCTCTTCTTTAATCCTACTTACATTTCCGAACACCATCTATGGTACTTACATTTAAATAACTCTTTAACAAAATCTGCTGTAGTAAAGGCAGCTCTTTGTTTAAGCTTGGAATTAAGTGGATCAGGACTGATTAGCAGCTTTTAAATGGAAGGCTTCCCAGGAATGCCAGGATTCAGATGAGATGGGAAAGTCAATTTCTGCAGTGTTGCCAAGAAAAATACAATGAAATTGAGCTCAACTCAGAAAACTTGACATTTACATTTTTGTAAATTCTCCAAATATATTTTTTAATTACTGTTGTAATCTTTTCAACAAATTAATGTAGGTGTATTATTACTGCCCTATACCCAAAGGCAAACTGAGTGAGTGTGATTATTGGGGATACTTCATGGATTCACTGAGTGAGATAAAATTTAAAGCAAAGTGATACATTTTTATCATCACTACTCTGCTTTGAATACATGGTAGTTATTATCTTTTAATAAACGGACTATAATTAGATTACTGTTAAATAAGACAGGCAGTTTGGTCTAAATGTTTAAATACTAATTTCTAGTCCTACTTTAGGCATGAAAACTGGTTGGGTGACTTTAGGCCAATCATTCTCTCTCTCTCAACCCATATTGACAGACTCAGGTGACAAGCCAATCAGTCACTTCCTATCACAAACCTTAGTTGATACAAAAAACAAAAAAAGGACTCTGCTCTTGCAGGAAACTGCTAAGAAGAAGAAAATACACCCTATTGGTTTCACAAGAAGAAACTCTCACAACATTTCTTTAGCATGTTTTAACCCTTGCTGTATCATTTAGCCAAAATAGTGGTTGCCACTATCCACAAATATCAGCCTAAAACTATTTTTTAGCCTGAGAATGAGATAAAAAGCACATTTATGTGAACAAAGAGGAAAGAAAGTGTGGCCAGGTCATTCTGCAGATGGGCCAAGAGTGACACTGTGGTGTTCAATTAATGTCCTTTTGTTACTTTTGTCAGATCATGTCAGTGCTAGAAGCAATAATTCCCCTTCCAGTAGGTCATGTTATGTCTCATACGGTTCTGAATGTTTCCTCAGACTTCCAGAACTTACTTCAGGAGGTGAAAGATAAGCACAGAAAGTAAATATCTTAAAACAAACCATTTCTGTGGCAGATGTCTAGTAGAAAGTAGCCAATAGGGAACCATTGAGATATTACTTCTGTAATGTTTCTGATTTATATACCTTGGTGATGTTGTGGACTAAGATTTCATAATTTTCATTGTGGAAGAAAAATCTGACTCTGCTTATTCACAGAAATCAAAGATAACAAGAACTTGTTTTGACCCCAGTGAATTCCAGCTCTGCTGCCATGCACTTGCTTGGCCTGTCTCAAGCAGTTATGTATGCACTGATAGACTATTTATAGTATTTAGCTGTCTGCAGAGAATTAAGGAATTAATTTGTTTCTTTCTATATTCTCAACCATATAACCTTAGAGACCAATCTTTAAAAAAACTTTTTTAAAAGATTAGGGCAGAATAGAACCTGCTCTGGATACTGTTTTGACAAACTCGGTTTTTGTGAGCTGTCTTTACTCACAAGCTCATTTTAAGGTATTTTTTATTTCCTTGAGGGATTTTTCCCCTTAATACATTTTACTTATAAAGTATATCATTAAATTAATTGCTAATTAACTTGCTTAAATGCCCTGGCTTTCTAAAAGGAGAGCAGAAGTATTGGGAGAGAAATGTACAGGTACTTTGCCAATGAAAGGAAACATTAGGTAACACAAAGTAGGGATGAATTTCATTTGTTACATTTTTTGACTGATTACCGGTATGTGCCATTTGCTCTTAGTGACCACATAGATTTTCTTCAGAAACATATTTTTAAGTGTATTGCACTGATTGATTGATGTACACTGGAAAATGAAAAGTTGTCTGAGATGACAGGCCCACTCCCAAACCCCTACTATTTATTTCCCAGCCAGGAGGGGCTGGCTAGCATCTACAAATTATTTTTCCTGAGTGCCGGCTTATTGCCTTCCTTTCCTCTCCTCTCCTGTCCTCACATACGGGCATCTGGATGGGACCCATCTGTTGCTCCCCCTCACTAAGTTCAGGCCCCGAAGACAGCTGCCTCTCCATCTGGAGGCGGACAGAAGGACCTGGCTCTGCATCTGCCTCTTGATTCTGCTTCCTCATCAGAGCCTTCCAAAAGCTCTGAAGATGGCCCAGGCTCCTCCTTGTCTGACTCTGCTGCTAGCTCTGCTGGCAGCCGATGGGCCATGACATGTATCTCCAGGGACAGGAGGTAACAGGGATGATACCATAACTTGAGGGCTTCCATAGAGAAGGCTTATTATTTAGTCCTTATCTCCAAAGTATGAAAGTGGCAGCAGTAGTGGTGGATTTCAACAGATCTTTAGATAATTGATTTACAAATTCAGTACTGGCAAGGTGCTGCTTGGTATATCAGAACACAAAATACAAGCTGAGTGGACATGACCTTGTAGACGACCCTCCCTCTGTCAAGGACCTTGGAGTACTCATATCTAATGACTTAAGTGCCAAAGCCCATTGTAACAACAACACCATTAAGAGTTGTAAACCTAATCTTGTGTAGCTTCTTCTCTGGTAATATTGTACTGCTAACTAGAGCATACAAAACATTTGCTAGACCAATTCTCGATTACAGCTCATCTGTCTAGAACCCACACTGCATATCAGACATTAATACAATTGAGAGAGTCCAGAAATATTTCACGAGAAGAGTCCTCCAATACTCTGCTCGCAACAGAATGCCACCAAACTTGAAATTTTGCTTTTGAACAACTTAGAACCATGCCATCTTCGATCCGATCTAAGCGTAGTACACAAAATTATCTGCTACAATGTCCTACCTGTCAATGAATACTTCAGCTTCAACCACAACAATACATGAACACATAATAGTTACAAACCTATGGTAAACCACTCCAAACTTAATTGCAGAAAATACTACTTCAGTAACAGAATTGTCAATGCCTGGAATGCATTACCTGACACTGTGGTTTCTTCCCCAAACCCACAAAACTTTCACCTTAGACTGTCTACTGTCAACCTCACCCTATTCCTAAGAGGTCTTTAAGGGATGTGCATAAGCACACCAGCGTGCCTACTGTCCCTGTCCTAATATTCCCTTTTATTTGTATCTATTTCATGTATCCATAATCATGTTTATACTTATATCTGTTATATAATACATGCTTGATGAATTAAAAGAATAAAATAAAAATTATAAAAGCAGTACAGAAGCCAAACTGTGATTGGCCTTAGCCCAATAATTTTGATTTGTCAAGATAGCAAAGTAACCCTTAGAGACTACTGAAACATCATTAAAGCAGCATTATGTGTAAAAATTACATTATAGGACTAAATTCTACAATAGATGTCAAGACTCAAACAATAATGAACTTGGGTTTTAATCAAATTTTGCATCCAGATGCTTTCTGAGAGCTCTTTAATAGTGGTTCTTAGATTGGGTTGCACAAAGCTTTAAATGAATGCTTTGGTTTAACAATTTTTTTTAGAATCATCCCAATGAAGCAGATTCATAAATCAAAGCAAGGACCTGCCTCATAGCAGCAGATCTATGGCTTCAAAGTATATATTTCATAATCTTTTTAAGTGTTTCACAGCTTTAATGGCTTTTTGACTGCTTCAGGAATTGTTACAGAGCATAAACAATACTGAAACTTTAATTCTATTTAAGAAAAGAGGCTGGGTGATGCAATAGGCCTTTGATATTGTCTTGACTGTCCAATCAGCTTAATTCTTTATTGAACTAGCAGAGTTCTCTTGGGATGGCAAGGCTAATATTCCTTCAGGATTCATTCATTATCATCATTCCCAATTTTTTTTTATCTGGTCAGCCACAGGACTTAACGGTGCTCTCTTTTGCACTAATGGAATTGTACATTTCTATGCTGGTCCTGTCGACACAACTGAGAACTCAATTCAGTTACCAGGACTCTCTATAGTTTAACTCTAAGTCTCCTGATGGTAAGTAAATAGGTGCTAGACTAATACAGAGGCTGCCCTAAACATTTATTATTTTTAATAATGGGGGCTGCAAGGTTATAGATACCACTTGTTGTAGGCCAACGTCTTTCTTTGTGACTTCATGTGGCATTGTGACTCCCTCTACCAGCCTGCTCCCGCCACTCAGCTAATTAACTAGCTGCTTCTGTTGATTAACTAGCTAACACAGAATACTGTCAGCAAGCCACAAATCTGACACAACCAGGCCCTTCCAGCAGTGAGGGGATTCTTATCAAGAGGGGACAAGTTTGCCAACAAGCTTAGTGATCAGAAGCAGCCAAATTGCATCACTGTATAAGGGGAAATTAAAGCTCATTCTTCTGAGTTTGCCAATTTGCCTTGCCCAACCTGGCATCCTACTGCAGTCAATGATGATACGTCTTTCCTAATAATTTATGACAGTGTTTCTTAGACTCTCTAGACCTCTTCCCATTTTTAAAAATGTATGCCGGGCCCGAAAATAGCTTTTCCTTGTATGAATTATGTTTACCAATATTTACCATATTAAAAATTAAAATTGACACATATACTGCTGCTATCACTTCCCTCAATTGTTCAATGGGATTTTAATATTGTGTTACTTTTTCAACATGGTCTGGCAATTAATTTTGATTTTGTGGAGCCTAGAGATCCCCAGAGGTTCTAGCACTACACTTTATAAAACACTTGTGTATGCCAGCCCTTCTAACACCTAAGAAAATCTAGAAGCAGCAGCACATTACCCACAGATGTATATCTATATGCACTTATCTATATGCATATACTATGCCTGGCAAGTAGAAAAACAAGAATTATTTTTAAACCAGTTTTGAAAGTCACTATTTTTAAAGTAAAGTTAGGCACATTTTCTGCCACACTGATTTGTATGCTGCCACTGTATATGGTTCTTTCCTTATCATTGTTACCTTGCCTTTAAAAAGGATGAATATGTAAACAAATAGATTGCAATGAAACTCTTGAAGGTATTCATCTGAAACTTGACAGGGCTAATATCCTCCCAAAAAGTCTGTTCCTACTACCGTGTTTCACCGAAAATAAGACAGGGTCTTATTTTGACCCCCGAAATAAGTGCTTGGCCTTATTTTCGGGGAGGTCTTATTATTTTTGAGGTGCAGGAGTCATTGAGCGTGGTCACCCCAAGGCTGCTGCAGTGTTTTGGGGAGGGCTTATTTTCAGGGGATGGCTTATTTTAGCATATGCGCTGAAAAGCCTGATTGGGCTTATTATCCGGGGAGGTCTTATTTTCAGGGAAACAGGGTATTATCATCCCATTCTGTCAGAAAAATGGAACGGCTAAAGGCCTCTTGGTACTTCCCCCTTATAACGTATTAGCTATATGGATAGAAAGCAGCTGAAATAAGAATCAGTTTGGCCTCGTATATCAAATTGCAAACTTCAATCAAAAAACAACTTTACAATTCAAATTAAATCAGGGCTGATTTACTCAGGCCTAGCCATTAGTGACATCATATAAAGCAGCAACTGGCAGACTTATGGGCCTACCTTTTGTCCTATAAAGTTCAGAATAACAGAGTTGGAAGGGACCTTGAAGGTCTTCACAGTCCAAGCCCTGCTCAAGCAGGAGACCCTGTAGCATTCCAGATAAGTGGCTGTCCAGTTTCTTCTGGAAAGCCTCCATTGATGGAGCATCCACAACTTCTGAAGGCAAATCCTTCCACCGGTTAATTGTTCTCGCTGCTAGGAAATTTCTCCTTAGTTCTACGTTTTGTAAGATAAGGCAACTGAAGGCTAACACAATATTTTTTTTACTATTGATGAATATTAAGTTCAGCCTATTGGTTTATTTGCTTTTTGTTTTTAATTTCTTTCATTCACATTTCACTTCTTATTATCCTAAGCTTTCTTCATCTAAACTAGGGGTGTCAAACTCCTGGCCCGCAGGCCAGATACGTCACATGCTGGCTATGTCCAGCCATTTTAGCAAAGGGGGGAAAAGTCATGATACATGACGTGACAACAACATGACAACGCAAATTTGACACCCCTGATCTAAACAGTATATTCTAGCAGCTATTTTGTGGCTGTTTCCTCCTTAATACTGTTTCAACAGTAGGAAATCAGTAATAGGAGCGGAGGAGAACTGGGCATGGCTAGTCTAGTGAAGAGAAGGACCAGGGGAGACATGATCAGGGGTGGGTTCTAACTTACTTCCCGCACTGCATTGGCGTGCTGTGTGTGTGTGCCCACACCTTGTGGGCGCGCGCATGCGCAGCAGAATAAAAAGGCAAAAAATCCCCCCCTCAAAAAAGGCTGAAAACAAGATGGCGGCGCATGCTCAGTGCCGGAAACTCAGCTGCTGCGCATGCACAGAAGAAAAAATCCTAAAAAAAATTTAAAAAATGTTTTCCCTCAAATAAAATAATTTAAAAAAGATGGCAGCATCCACGGACCAGAACCGGCTCCGTGATATCACCAGCGGCCTACTACCTACTCGGTAGAACCAGTCCAACCCACCTCTAGACATGATAGCAATGTTTCAATATTTGAGGGCTGTCACAGAGGGTCAATCTATTTTCCAAGGTACCCGAAGCCTAGACAAGGAATAATGTGTGGGAACTGATCAAGAAGAGATTCAACCTAAAAATAAGGATACATTTTCTGACAGTGAGAACAATCAACCAATGGAACAGCTTGCCTTCAGAAGTTGTGGAAGCTTTATCACTGGATGCTTTCAAGAGACTGGACTGCCATCTATCAGAAATGGTGTAGGGTCTCCTGCTTTGGCAGGGGAGGTTGGACTAGATGACCTACAAGGTCCCTTCCAACTCTGTTAATCTGTTATCTGTTATCATGCAGCGGACTGGAAAAACAAAACTTGGATCCTAAAGATACATTCCTGCACCCACCACCGGTGTTCCCTTTGAGTGACAGCCTCTTTTGCTCCATCTGATTAACAACCTGGAGAGCTGGGATTGCAGATGTTGAGCAAAGTTATCATGTGGGCAGTTCAAAACCCAAGAAAGATATATTGCGATTCTTCCAAAAAATTTCCTTTACTATAGAAATCTTACCAAACTAAAGCAGACTACTTGATCCATAAAACATATACTCTAGGAGATAATAGAGAGAAGTCAACTCAACTCTATTTCTCCCACACAATATAAAATTGTGGTGAATTTTGCTTCTCTGGAATGCATTCCTCACATCCTGGAAATCCAGACAATATTCTTCACAGTATCTTGCTTAATCACAACTTTGCTCAGTGACTGAGATTCTGGTCCCAAGTGTAGTCATAAGTCGAGGGCTACATGTACTTTCATCCCCTTTTCAAGGAATATGAGAAGAGATTTTAAAAAATTGACCCAGAGCTGATACATAGGAACCAAATTGGAATCATAAATCTGGGGCAATGAGTAAAATGCATTTTAAAATCCCCCAAACAGTCTGAGATTGCAAAGATGAGTCAGTGAGAGAAAGCATGATTTGAGATTATCATGTCTTTGCTGAATATTATTCATGTAATAGCCTTGGGCGAGTTTGCCTCATTCCCCAGCTCAGATCTGTTCAGGTTTCTAACAATAGGGAATAGATCAGTAGCAAACTGTTTTGAAGATTAATTAAAGTACACCAGGTGTTATTAAATGCTAATAAATATTGCTTATTTTCCATAAACAATTATCTTGCTCCAGATGCACAAGAGTTTGAAGCAAACTAAAAATAACCGGCAAATGGACTGCATACAATAGATCTCACTCTAGGGCAGGCTCAGTTCGATGTTCCTGATCTTTTCCAGTTTCTCATCCACTTAATAACAATTACTAATCCATTTCTACAAAGTCTGTGAACCTTTTTAAAACTACTCTCAAAAATGACTGCAATACAAATTCAGCTGCTCTGTATTTTCTCTGATATAAAATCATGCACACAATTCTTTTAGTATACACCTTTTATATTCAAAGTTTATATATATATATATATTTATTATACACAACTTTTGGGCACCATCCATAATTCTCAGAAACGGTTTTACTGAAAGCATAATTGGACTGCATTTTCTTCTACACCTTTGCTAACAAAATGCAAATTAAATTAGATCCTCGAAGTATCTAAACCATAGAAATATGTCATTTAAAAATAGTTTTATCATGCCAAGCTAATTAACAGAGAAGAAAGCATACAAAAATCAGAATTTCATTTTTTAATGTTTAATTTTAATAACCCAGGAACCCAGAGGAATCAGTGAAAAAGAAAAGGAAAAGGGGACAGAATCTCAAGTGGTCAAAAATGCATTTCATGTTGTTTATAATAAAGCCCTACAGGTTTGAGTTTAAAATAATATCATCTAGGTTTATAGAAAATAATTGCAAATAGTACCTTTTGTTTGCATAAACACACCAATATAAAACAATCATTAAACCACTGAACTTTAAGTAATGTTATTTTAGTAAGTATTTAGGTTCTTTGCTTTGCCTCTGCTTGGTCTGTTTTGCAACTTCGAGGGCATCATTTAGAGATGTAAAATAAAAGTTGGGGGATTACTTGG
The DNA here is from genome assembly GCA_032467955.1 of Pseudoxenodon macrops. Taxonomy (NCBI): domain Eukaryota; kingdom Metazoa; phylum Chordata; class Lepidosauria; order Squamata; family Pseudoxenodontidae; genus Pseudoxenodon; species Pseudoxenodon macrops. The sequence continues at coordinate 189,523 of JANHFT010008524.1, forward strand.
GACTTTTAGATTTTTATATACTTTAATAGAGAGCAGAATTCAGTTTAAAAAGTAAAACCGATCTTCTGTAGCAATTATATAGCACAAGTAATACTAATCTAAAGTGTTTAGAAGAGAAAAAAGCAGTTTTTTTTAAACTTTGAATTACAAGCAATCAGAATTTATTTATTTTTTTAGCAAGACATTATAAGAGTAGGATAGGATAGAGACCATGGCTGCCAAATGAAAAT